>JAWWOG010000050.1:0-55542 GCA_033961575.1 Aselliscus stoliczkanus
GCAGGGGAACTATGCTGGACGTGGATTGGACAGCGGGGAATAGGGAATGTGTGGTGGCCACGTTGTGGACAAGGGGAACTGGAAAGGGCAGGCGACCCTGGGCTGGCACGGGGAGCAGGGGAAGGTGGGTGGCGACATTCTGGACTAAGGGGAACAGGGATGGCATGCTGCTGTGGGCTGGACAAGTGGGTGCAGGGGAAGGCCGGCATGTATGCCCGACAAGGGGGATCCGGGGAATGCAGGCAGCCCTTAGCTGGACCAGTGGAAGCAGTGAAATGCAGGCAGCCCTGGGCTTGACAGAGGGATTCAGGGGAAGGCAGGTGGCCAAAGGCGGTAAAAGTGGCCGCAGTGGAATGCAGGTGGCCACAAAGGAACACGTGGAAGCAAGGAAGGCTGGCATCCGTGGCCTGACAATGGGGACAAGGGAACGCAGGAAGTTCTTGGCTGGACATGAGGAAGCAGTGGAAGGCACGCAGCCCTGGGCTGGACAAGGGAGTCAGGCAGCCACTGGATGGACCAGGTACCAGAGGGGAAGGCAAGTGGCCATGAACTGAACAAGCTGGTCCATTGGAAGGCATCCAGCCACTGGGTGAGCAAGGGGGATCCGGGAAAGCAGGCAGCCACTAGCTGAAAAGGGGTAGCTGGAGGAGGCATGTGGCCTCTGGCTGGACAATGGGAGTGCACATTGGAAGGAAGGCAGGCACAGTGTGGCTTCGGGTGAGCAGGGAAAGGCAGACCGTTCCGGCCTCATATGTGGAAACAGGTGTAGGCAGGTTGCCATGGGCAGATCAACGAGAATCAGGGGAAAGCAGGAGGCACAGGTTGGACAAGAGTGTGGCGGGGGAAATCAGGAGTCAATGGGTTCAACAAGGGGGTGCAGTAGAAACCTGGTGGCCGCAGGTTGGACAAAGATGAGCCGGGGAAGGCCGATGGCCCTGAGCTGCACAAGGGGAAATAGGAGAATCAGGTGGCCACAAGTTGTGGTCAGGTGGGCTGTTGGACATGGGCTCGACATGTGGGAGAATGGAAGACATGCATCAATGGCCTGACAACGGGGAGCAGGTGAAGGCAGGCTTCACTCGCCTGGACAATGGCAAGCAGGGGTAGCAGGCGGCCACTGATGGCCCAGTGGGAAGCAGAAAACCTGAATGCACTGTTCCTCTTCTCGTGTGAGTGAATATTTCCTGTAGCTTCGAGGTTTTTTTGTGTTCAGTACTGACACTTGAAAGCATTGGGCATTGCAGTGGAATTTCAGAAAGGCCTGTTCGTGACACCGAAACGCTTTGGGTAGCCGCTACACAGCTCCTTGCATTCCGTCCTTTGCAAGGGTTGCGATAAGTTAATGTTTCAGGAGGCCTATTCCTTGGTTCACTCTGTAGTTTCCGGAATGCTCATAACGTGCCTGCCAGCAGATGAAGACTATGCTCTGAACTCACTGCACCAGATTTTTCCACCTGGCGGTAATGATTTCAGTTTTCTGAGACAGAGACCTCCCCAATTGGCTTTTCTGCCAATTCAGAATGAGATCTGTTAGAAGGGAGACAAACACAGTCCCTGATGCTACCCAACATGTCTTCTTCCCCAGTATCAGCAAACGCATTCAGAATGACAACTCATTCTGTTGCCGAATGCACCACATCCAGCCTTGCGACTGAGTTTGGAAAGCCGCTTTAGACGAAAACACATGCTTCCACATCGCTTGCTTAAGCAAACCTGGGTTTCGTAGCGCCAATCAGATCTGAACGTGAAAGCACTGTTCCTCTTGTCTTGCAGCTTAATTTCCCCAATAGTTTTGACGTCCGTTTGTTTCCAGTTCTCACACTTGGAAGCATTGAACATTGCAGTGGAATTTCAGAGAGCCTTGGTCACGAACACTGAAATGCTTTGGGCAGCAGGGACACAGCGTGTTGCATTCCTTGCTATGCAAGTGTTGTGCTAAGTGAATGGATTAGGAGGCCTACTCCTTGGTTCACTCAGTAGTGACCAGAATGCGCATAACTTGCCAGCCAGCGGATGAAGGCTATGCCTTGATCTGACTGCACTAGTTTTTTCCACATGGCGGTAATGATTTCAGTTTTCCGAGACAGAGACCTCCCCAACTGACATTTCCGCCAATTCTGAACGAGATTTGTTAGAAGGGAGACAAACACGTTCCCTGATGCCACCCAACATGTCTTCTTCCCCAGAATCAGCAAACGCGTTAGGAATGACAACTCATTCTATTGCCCACTGCACCACATCCAGCCATGAGACTGCATTTGGAAACCCGCTTTAGACGAAAGCACATGCATCCACTTGGCTTGCTTAAGCAAACCTGTGTTTCGTCGTGCCAATCAGCTCTGTACGTGAAAGCACTGTTCCTCTTGTCTTGTGGCTTAATGTCGCCAATAGCTTTGACCTTCACTTGTTTCCAGTTCTCACACTTGCACGCATTGAGCATTGCAGTGGAATTACAGAGAGCCTTGGTCACAAACACTGGAACGCCATGGGCAGCAGCCACATTGGTACCTGCATTCCTTCCAGTGAAAGGGTTGCATTAAGGCAGTGTTTCGGGAGGCTTTTCCTGAGTTCACACAGTTGGTTCCCGGAATGCACACAACTTAGTGTCAGCTAGAGGATGCCTTGATGTGACTGCACTAGGTTGTTCCACATGGCTGAAATGACTTCAGGTCACCGAGGCAGGGACCACCGGAATTCACTTTGCTGCCTTGGGCAGGACAAGATAGAGCCTTCACTCTGAAGGCAGCCCTGGGGTGGACAAGGTTGATTAGTCGTGGCCATTGGGAGGACATGGTGTGGCAGAGGAAGGCAGGGGACCCAAGGATGACAAGGTGGAACAGGGTGGCAGCCATTGTCTGGACACAGGGGAGAAGACAAAGACCAGCAGCCTTGAGTAGGACAAGTGTGAGTGGGAGAAGGCAGCTGGCAGCAGGCTGGACAAGGGGGTGCATCGCAACAGGAAGGACCCAGGTAAGGGTGATGACACAGGCAACAGAGAACACCAAGGTAACAGAGAGGAGGTAGGCAAAAGGGGGGATGCAGGCAGAAGCGACGACCTGGGCAACAGAGAAAACTCAGGTAACAGAGAGGAGCTTGGCAACAGGAAGTACCCAGGCAAGAGTTAGGACTCAGGCAACAGAGAGAACCCAGGTCACAGACAGGAGCTTGGCAACAGGAGAGACCCAGGCAATAGGGAGGACTCTGGCATGGGGAGGACAGAGGCATTGGCAATTATGCAGGCAATGGGAAGGAAACAGGTAATGTGAAGGAGACATGCCACATTGAGGGCGTAGGTAACAGTAGGAAGGGAGGCAACAGAGAGGACACACGTAACAGAGAGCAGCTTGGCCACAGCAAGGGCCCAGGCAACAGGGAGTACACAGGCGACGGGGAAGTCCGATGTAACAGAAAGGAGATTGGCAACAGCAGGGACCCAGGCAACAGAGAGGAACCAGGCAACACAGGACGCACCTAACAGAGAGGAGCTTGACATCAGGAAGGACCCAGGCAATAGGGACGTCCCAGGCAACAGAGAGGACCCAGGGAAGAGAGAGGAGCTTGGCCACAGGAAGGAACCAGGTATTAGGGAGGATCGAGGGAACAGGGAGGACCCAGGACACAGAGAGGAGCATGGCAACAGGAAGTATCCAGGCAACGGGGAGGACGCATGCAACAGAGATGACCCAGGTAACAGAGACTAGCTAGGCATCAGGAAGGACCAAGGTACTAGGAAGAACTCAGGCAACAGGGAGGACCCAGGTTACAGAGAGGCGCTTGGCAACAGGAAGGAGCCACGCAACAGAGTGTAGCTTGGCATCAGAAGGACCCACGTAACAGGAAGAACTCAGGCAACAGGAATGACCCAGTTAACAGGAAGAACCCAGGCAATGTGGAGGACCCAGGTATCAGAGAGGAGCTTGGAAACAGGGAGTACCTAGGCAACAGGGAGGACCCATGTAACAGAGACGACCTTGGCAACAGGAAGGTCCCAGGCAACAGGGAGGAACCAGCAAACGGGTAGGACACAGGCATTGTGGAGGATCAAGGGAAAGGAAAGCACCCAGATAATTTGAAGGAGCCAGGTAACAGTGAGGGCATAAGTAACAGAGATGTCCCAGGCTTCAGGGAGGACCCAGGCATTGGGGAGGAACCACACAAAGGGAAGGACCCAGGTAACGAGAAGTGGCCAGGATACAGTGAGGGCCTAGGTAACAGAGAGGACCCAGGCAACAGAGAGGATCCACGTAACAGAGAGTAGCTTGGCAACAGGACGGACCCAGGCAAAAGGGAGGACCCAGGCAAGGGGGAGGACCCAGGTATTTGGGAGGATCCAGGCAACGGGCAGGTCCCGGGTAACTTGAAGGACCAAGGTAACAGAAGGATCCAGGAAACAGGGAGGACGCAGGAAACAGAGAGTAGATTGGCAAGAGGTAGGAACCAGGCAATGGGGAGGACTCAGGTATTGGGGATGATACAGGCAACGGGAAGGAAACGGGTTATGTGAAGGAGCCAGGTAACAGTGAGGGCCTAGGTGAGAGGGAGGACCCAGGCAACACAAAGGACCGAGGTAACAGAGACCATCTTGGGAATAGGAAGGACCCAGGTAACAGGGAATACACAGGTAACAGAAAAGACCCAGGTAACAGAGAGGAGCTTGGCAACAGGAATGACCCAGGTAACAGGAAGAACCCAGCTAATGGGAAGGACCCAGGTATCAGAGAGGAGCTTGGAATCAGGGTGTACCCAGGCAACAGGGAGGACCCATATAACAGAGACGACCTTGGCAACAGGAAGGTCCCAGGCAACAGGGAGGACCCAGCAAACGGCGAGGACCCAGGCATTGGGGATGATCAAGGGAAAAGAAGCACCCAGATAACTTGAAGGATCCAGGTAACAGTGAGGGCATAAGTAACAGAGATGTCCCAGGCATCAGGGAGGACCCAGGCAGTGGGGAGGACCCAGGTATTGGGGAGGAACCACGTAACGGGAAGGACCCAGGTAATGTGAAGGGGCCAGGAAACAGTGAGGGCCTGGGTAACAGGGAGGACACAGGCAACGGAGAGGATCCACGTAACAGAGAGTAGGTTGGCAACAGGGAGGACCCAGGCAAGGGGGAGGACCCAGGAAACAGAGAGTAGATTGGCAAGAGGTAGGAACCAGGCAATGGGGAGAATTCAACTAACAGACAGGAGACTGACAAGAGGAAGGACGCAGACAACATGGAGGACCCAGGGAACAGATAGGAAACAGGTAACAGGGAGGGGCTTGGCAAAAGGAAGCCACCAGAAAACAGGGACGACACAGGCCACAGAGAGGACCCAGGAAACAGAGAGGAGCTTGGCAACAGGATGCACCCAGGCAACAGGGAGGACGCAGGAAACAGAGAGGAGCTTGGCAACAGTGAGGACTCAGGCAACAGAGACGACACAGGTAACAGACAGGAGATTGGCAACAGGAAGGACCCAGGCAAAAGGGAGAACCTAGCCAACAGAGAACCCTCAACTAACAGAGAGGAACTTCGCAACAGGAAGGACCCAGGTAAGAGACATGACACAGGCAACAGAGAAAACCAAGGTAACAGAGAGGAGGTAGTCAACAGGGAGGAACCAGGCAGAAGCGAGGACCTGGGCAACAGAGAAAACTCAGGTAACGGAGAGGAGCTTGGCAACAGGAAAGACCAGGCAATAGGGAGGACTCCGGCATGGGGAGGACAGAGGCATTGGCGATTATGCAGGCAACGGGAAGGAAACAGGTAATGTGAAGGAGACACGTCACATTAAGTGCGTAGGTAACAGTAGGAAGGGAGGCAACTGAAAGGACACACGTAACAGAGAGGAGCTTGACAACAGGAAGGACCCAGGCAACAGGGACGTCCCAGGCAACAGACAGGACCCAGGGAAGAGAGAGGAGCTTGGCCACAGGAAGGAACCAGATAATAGGGAGGATCCAGGGAACAGAGAGGACCCAGGTCACAGAGAGGAACTTGGCAACAGGAAGGACCCAGGCAACAGGGTAATCCAGGCAACAGAGAGTTCCCAGCTCACCGAGAGGATCTTGGCAACAGAGAGTACCTTGGAAACAGGAAGGACCCAGGCAACAGGGAGGACCTAGGCAACAGAGAGGACCCAGGTAACGGAGAGGAGCATGGCAACAAGAAGTACCGAGGTAACGGGGAGGAGCCATGCAACAGAGATGACCCAGGTAACAGAGACTAGCTTGGCATCAGGAAGGACCCAGGTACCAGGAAAAACTCAGGCAACAGGAGGACCCAGATTACAGAGAGGCGCCCGACAACAGGAAGGACCCACGCAACAGAGAGTAGGTTGGCATCAGGAAGGACCCACGTAACAGGAAGAACTCAGGCAACAGGGAGGACCCAGGTAACAGACAGGAGCTTGGCAACAGGGAGGACCCAGGTAACAGGAAGAACCCAGGCAATGGGGAGGACCCAGGCATCAGAGAGGAGCCTGGAAACAGGGAGTACCCAGGCAACAGGGAGGACCCATGTAACAGAGACGACCTTGGCAACAGGAAGGTCCCAGGCAACAGGGGGGACCCAGCAAACGGGGAGGACCCAGGCATTGGGGAGGATCAAGGGAAAGGAAAGCACCCAGGTAACTTGAAGGAGCCAGGTAACAGTGAGGGCATAAGTAACAGAGATGTCCCAGGCATCAGGGAGGACCCAGGCAATGGGGAGGACCCAGGTATTGGGGAGGAACCACGCAACGGGAAGGACCCAGGTAACGTGAAGGGGCCAGGAAACAGTGAGGGCCTAGGTAACAGGGAGGACCCAGGCAACAGAGAGGATCCACGTAACAGAGAGTAGGTTGGCAACAGGATGGACACAGGCAACAGGGAGGACCCAGGCAAGGGGGAGGACCCAGGTATTTGGGAGGATCCAGGCAACGGGAAGGTCCCGGGTAACTTGAAGGACCAAGGTAACAGAAGGACCCAGGCAACAGGGAGGACCCAGGAAACAGAGAGTAGATTGGCAAGAGGTAGGAAGCAGGCAATGGGGAGGACTCAACTAACAGACAGGAGACTCAAAACAGGAAGGACGCAGACAACATGGAGGACCCAGGCAGCAGATAGCAACCAGGTAACAGGGAGGGGCTTGGGAAAAGGAAGCCACAAGGAAACAGGGACGACACAGGCCACAGAGAGGACCCAGGTAACAGAGAGGAGCTTGGCAACAGGATGCACCCAGGCAACAGTGAGGACTCAGGCAACAGAGAGGACACAGGTAACAGACAGGAGATTGGCAACAGGAAGGACCCAGGCAACAGGGAGGACCCAAGCAACAGAGAGCACCCAGGTAAAAGGGAGGAGCTTGGCAACAGGATGGACCCAGGCAACAGGGACGACCCAGGAAACAGAGAGGAGCTTGGCAACAGTGAGGACTCAAGCAACACAGAGGACACAGGTAACAGACAGGAGATTGGCAACAGGAAGGACCCAGGCAAAAGGGGAGAACCTAGCCAATAGAGAACCCTCAGATAACAGAGAGGAACTTCGCAACAGGAAGGACCCAGGTAAGAGCCATGACACAGGCAACAGAGAACACCAAGGTTACAGAGAGGAGGTAGGCAACAGGGAGGACCCAGGCAGAAGCGAGGACCTGGGCAACAGAGAAAACTCAGGCAACAGAGAGGAGCTTGGCAACAGGAAGGACCCAGGCAACAGGTAGGACTCAGGCAACAGAGAGGACCCAGGTAACAGAGAGGAGCTTGGCAACAGGGAGGACCCAGGCAAAAGGGAGAACCAATCCAACAGAGATTCGTCAGCTGACAGAGAGGAACTTCGCAACAGGAAGGACCCACGTAACAGGGATGACACAGGCAACAGAGAAGACCAAGGTAACAGAGAGGAGGTAGGCAACAGGGAGGACCCAGGCAGAAGTGAGGACCTGGGCAACAGAGAAAACTCAGGCAACAGAGAGGAGCTTGGCAACAGGAAGGAACCAGGCAACAGGTAGGACTCAGGCAACAGAGAGGACCCAGATCACAGAGAGGAGCTTCGCAACAGGAGAGACCCAGGTAGAAGGGAGGACTCCAGCAATGGGGAGGACTGAGGCATTGACGATTATGCAACCAAGGGGAAGGAAACAGGTAATGTGAAGGAGACATGTCACATTGAGGGCATAGGTACGAGTAGGAAGGGAGGCAACAGAGAGGACACACGTTACAGAGAGCAGCTTGGCCACAGCAAGGGCCCAGGCAACAGGGAGCACCCAGGCTAAGGGGACCTCCGACATAACAGAGAGGAGCTTGGCAACTGCAGGGACCCAGGCAACAGAGAGGAACCAGGCAACACAGGACCCAGGTAACAGAAAGGAGCTTGACAACAGGAAGGACCCAGGCAACAGGGACGACTCTTGCAACAGAGAAGACCCAGGTAAGTGAGAGGATCTTGGACACAGGAAGGAACAAGGTATTAGGGAGGATCCGGGGAAGAGAGAGGACCCAGGTCACAGAGAGGAACTTGGCAACAAGAAGGACCCAGGCAACAGGGTAATCCAGGCAACAGAGAGGTCCCAGGTCACCGAGAGGATCTTGGCAACAGAGAGTACCTTGGAAACTGGAAGGACCCAGGCAACAGGGAGGACCTAGGCAACAGAGAGGACCCAGGTAACAGAGAGGAGCGTGGCAACAGGAAGTACCCAGGTTACGGGGAGGACTCATGCAACAGAGATGACCTAGTTAACAGAGACTAGCTTAGCATCAGGAAGGACCCAGGTAACAGGAAGAACTCAGGCAACAGGGAGGACCCCGGTTACAGAGAGGCGCTTGGCAACTGGAAGGACCCACGCAACAGAGTGTAGCTTGGCATCAGGAAGGACCCACGTAACAGGAAGAACTCAGGCAACAGGGAGGACCCAGGTTACAGTGAGGAGCTTGGCAACAGGCAGGACCCAGGCAACAGGGAGGACCCAGGCAGAAGCGAGGACCTGGGCAACAGAGAAAACTCAGGTAACAGAGAGGAGCTTGGCAACAGGAAGGACCCAGGCAACAGGTAGGACTCAGGCAACAGAGAGCACCCAGGTCACAGAGAGGAACTTGGCAACAGGAGAGACCCAGGCAATAGGGAGGACTCCAGGATGTGGAGGACAGAGGCATTGGCGATTATGCAGGCAATGGGAAGGAAACAGGTAATGTGAAGGAGACACATCACATTGAGGGCATAGGTAAGAGTAGGAAGGGAGGCAACAGAGAAGACACAGGTAAGAGAGAGCAGCCTAGCAACACCAAGGGCCCAGGCAACAGAGAGTAGGTAGGCATCAGGAAGGACCCAGGTAACAGGAGGAACTCAGGCAACAGGGAGGACCCAGATTACGGAGAGGAGCCAGGCAACATAGGACCCATGTAACAGAGAGGAGCTTGACAACAGGAAGGACCCAGGCTACAGGGACGACCAAGGCAACAGAGAGGACCCAGGTAAGAGAGAGGAGCTTGGCCACAGGAAAGCCTCCGATTTTATGCCGAATGCCTGAAGGACACAAAGCCAGGAAGAGGCACAGCCTGGACCTGAATCCAGATCTATCTGCTGGCCTGAAGTAAAACTCTAGTCTCCAGCCATGCTCTGTGTCTCTGCCAAACACAACCTGCGGAGGCAGACCAGACATGTGGACAAAGGAGAGGGCCAGGCAGCTGAAGAAGGCCTCCAAAATTCAACTCAACCTCATTATCGCTCTCAACCTCCGAGACATGGGCTTGAACTTGGTCCACGTCGCGGGCCAACAGATTTGAGAGATGTCGAGGTTGTGTGGGGATGGCAGAAGAGACAATGTGGCGTTCTGTCTCGTTGACACCTGTGTGGTTTTCTAAGCATTGGCTTAGGAAACATGTACCATTGGGTAGCAGAGGCGGTGCCTGGCTGTGGCTGGTGCAATTTGGAGACACACAACCTGCATTTGCATCCCAGCTCGGTCCCTCACATCCTGTGTGAGTTCGGCCAACTTGTACACATGCGGCTGCCTCCGTTTCCACTCCCGTAAAGTAGAAACTTTCAGCTTGCAGGGCTTTGATGAGGGTTAAATGTGTTATTTCTGAAAGGGCAGGCCAGGCGAGCACATAGGAGGTGTTTTAGGATGCTCAAAGCAACTGCTGATCTTTCTGGAGCGCTCACTATGTTCTAGGCATTGTGTGTAAGCAGATGTCATGGGGCTGGTTCCCAAAATATTCCCATTTTCCAGATGGGGAAACTGAGGCCTGGAGAAATTGGATGACTCATGCATGGTCATGTAAGAGGAGGCAGGATTCAGACCCAGGCCCGCTGTGCTACCAAAGACTGTCTCCCAGTAGAAGCTGCAGACCATTTTGAATCACATGCTCATGATATTCGCCAGCTTCAAGGGAGAGTAAGTTTAGTAGGCACCCAGTATGTACCAGATGCTTTTCATATAGTACTTGATTTAATCATCATAAGAGCATGATCATCACCATTCCAAAGATGGATAAACTGAGGCCTCCGATCTTATGCCGAATGCCTGAAGGACACATAGCCAGGAAGAGGTACAGCCTCGACCTGAATCCAGATCTATCTGCTGGCCTGATGTAAAACTCTCGTCTCCAGCCGTGCTCATGTGTCTCTGCCAAACACAACCTGCGGAGGCCTTTCAGGGGTAGGGGGACCTGAAAGGTCGCAATGGACAGGAAACCTTTATCCCTTTTCAGCATCCATTCCCAGGAGTCCTCCAAAAACTGCTCACAAATCTTCCGTGATCCGGAGCTTACTTCTTTTGGGACCAGCTGATTAGCTCTAGGGACAGGATGTCAGGACGCAGCTGAGAGGGGCTATGCACGCAGAACGTGGATTCCCAGATGCAGGGTCAAATCCTTGGTTGCTCACTATTCAAATGATGCTGGACCAGTTTCCCCATCTCCAGAGTGGGGTGGATGCTAACAGACCCCTAGCTCACAGAGGAAACATGAGGCTTCATTGAGATTGTGAAGACTGTACCTGACACCAGTAGCAAGTTTACAAACATTGGTGATTCTTGAGCCAAGAGTGATGTGTCAGTTCACTGCCTGGCCCACAGCTAATGTGCATGAGCATCAGTTAGTTGAGGAGGCAATCACTAAGGGGCCCTTGAGCTCTATTGAGCAGCCAAAGCTTCCCACCGAACTGCAAGTCAGGGCTTCCCTGACCTCTGGGTCTGGTCTGGCCTGACCCCATGCCTCCACATCAGACCTGTGAACACCTGCTCACCCCACCTCCAGACCCACCCTGCAACCCTTCGGAAACCAGCCCCACCGTCCTGCCATCCCTTCAGCTCCGACTACAGATTTGTAAAGACCATACATTCAGGTGGGAGTTCAGCAGGGAAATCCAGGCTAACCTGCAAAGCCTGCAAGAGGGCTCCTGGGCCTCCCAGGCCTGCCCTGTCCCCGCCCCTCCTCATTCCTGCAACCTACCCGCAACCAGGTACCCTAAGGCTGCCAACCTCGAACACTACCAGGTGCCAAATCAACTCCATAATCCTCTCAGCCCCCCCAACACTGTGCTGTGTTCACACCCTCTAAGCCCCCAAAGGGAATAAACAGAGCCCAGTGTTCAGGGCGGTCTGCAGGATTATGGAAACCCTAGGCTGAGGCCCTCAAACGAGACCCAGCACAGCATGGGCAGCACACAGAGCAAGGCACGAGTGAACTGCCTAAACGACATGAGTTTGAGAGACATGAGGCCCATGTCCAAATCCAGGACTCCCATGAACTGGAGGACTTCAGGCCTCAGGTTCCTCATTGGTGAAATGGGGATGACACCCATATTCACCTCTCAAGGCTGCCCTGTGAGGATCCCATAGGCGAAACAGGTATGAGCTGAGCAAAGGGACAAGGTATACTTCAGATGGTGGCACGTGGATACAAGCCAATTACCATACCTCACATGGATGAAAATGAAATGGGAAATGTCCTCCAAACCCATGGAGTGATTTTACAGGGTTGTCGTGTGGACACCAAGTACACCTGCTATATACCTGATGAGCTCCTGTAGGATTCTAGTTACCCGGAAACTACCTTTCCACGACCCCAATGTGTTAGAACTGTTTGGGACAAAGTTCTTTTTCCTGTCTTCCTATTTATTTTCTTTCCTTCTGCAGCTGCATATTAGAAATGTAAAGGGGGAATTTGGGGTAGGGTTCTAAGGGACACAGAGGTGGGCTGGACAGGGCAGTGGGGGCCATGAGAAGGCCTCTGACCCCTCCCTGGTTCTTTGCACAGGTTCTGATGATATGGTGGATGCTGTCACAAGCCAATCAGATCCCATCAGGACTGCAGGCCACCAGTGCTGAGAGAATTGCTGTCCCTTAGGCACAGGGGCCACCTCAGCGTTACAGAGAAACTCCTGCATGGTCTCACGCCGTCCAGTGCCTGATACTCACGGGGTGTAAAGATCCAACATACTTGCCAAAACCCAGAATGGCTCTGAAGTTGATATCGTCTTGGAACTGCCCAGGGTGCTGGCTGACATGGGAGATCACATCATGGCCCAACTTCTGCCTCTCCTCACTCCTGATTGCTTTCCCACATACATGTCCTCTGGTTGTGGCCCCATGCACACACCATCACAAACTGCCTGCGTGCTGACCTCCTACTCAGCGTCAGCCTCTCATCAAGGACTGCTAAGCCATGGCCGGGATGTATCTGGACAGCAGACAACAGAGATAGGTAGTAAACGATGCAGGTGGGGTGGATGCAGCCTGTCAGGAGGCAGTGGCCTCCCAGATACAGAGTGCAAAATATGGAGAGCTAAAGGAATGGAGTCAGAAAGTCCGGCCCGGGAAGGGCTGCTAGGCCAATGAGCCACAAGGCAGAAAAAGCTAAGAGAGGTGCCAGAGAACTGTGAGGGTTGGACCAGAGCAGCCCCATCTGTGGTCAGTCAGCATCAGCAGCAGCAGCTGGGAATAGGTTCAACTCTAAATACTCAGGCCTCAGCCCATACCTACCGAATCGGAAACTGGGGGTGTTTATCAAGCCATGCAGGTGATATCAATCATGCTCAGATGGCAATACAGGATTTCTGAGGAAGGAAAAGGAGAATGGAGAGTGCGGAAGGGAGGGGGGAGGTTATCAAACCAGTTGCTGTCCCGATATGCTTCAGGAAGAGACAGCAGTCACTGGCTCCCATCCAGGGACCCTCCGTACTTGGACAGCCCCTTCTTCTAACTTCTCCATCCACCTCTGTCAGCCTAGGGTAGGTAAGAATCAATACCCCCTCTGGCCCCAGTTCATAGTCATGGGAAAGGTGAGGAGCTGCACCCTTCCTTGTGGTCTCCCAGCATCCGTTCCTTGCCTTCGTCAAGAGCCCCTTTATTAAATCCACCTTCATGTACTTGGTTGGTTGGAACCATCTCTTACCCTTTGGCACTGTAATTGTACACCTACATTGTGTCAAATCCAAACTCTGCCGGACGGAAAAGTTTGTCTGTTTCCTTGTGTTTCCTGAACCTCAGAAAGTGCCACGCTTAACTCAATGTCACACAGGCTGTCAATTGGCAATAGGGAGGAGCCAATGGCTTTCTGGCTCCAGGCCTCGTGTCCTGTTCACGGACCTGTGGTGAAGGTGGGAATGTAGCACCGAGTGAGGACCCCTCCCCACCTCTGCATGCACTCAGCTGAGTGCTAGGATGCCTCCCTAGACGATAATAATGGGCCTGACTGCCTGAGGCCTGGACACCAAATTGGAAAGACATTGAGGATGACAGCCTCCCTCCCCAGAAGACCCCTGAGTGCCTTGCAGAAGGCTGCCTTGTCTATTAGCAGGAACAAGGCTGCTGTCTACCCCTGCCTGGGGCCAACATCCCAGGAGACAGACCAGCCTTGTGGACAAAGGAGAGGGCCAGGCAGCTGAAGAAGGCCTCCAAAATTCAACTCAACCTCATTATCGCTCTCAACCTCCGAGACATGGGCTTGAACTTGGTCCACGTCGGGGGCCAACAGATTTGAGAGATGTCGAGGTTGTGTGGGGATGGCAGAAGAGACAATGTGGCGTTCTGTCTCGTTGACACCTGTGAGGTTTTCTAAGCATTGGCTTAGCAAACATGTACCATTGGGTAGCAGAGGCGGTGCCTGGCTGTGGCTGGTGCAATTTGGAGACACACAACCTGCATTTACATCCCAGCTCGGTCCCTCACATCCTGTGTGAGTTCGGCCAACTTGTACACATGCGGCTGCCTCCGTTTCCACTCCCGTAAAGTAGAAACTTTCAGCTTGCAGGGCTTTGATGAGGGTTAAATGTGTATATTTGTGAAAGGGCACGCCAGGCAAGCACATAGGAGGTGTTTTAGGAGACTTAAAGCAACTGCTGATCTTTCTGGAGCGCTCACTATGTTCTAGGCATTGTGTGTAAACCGATGTCATGGGGCAGGTTCCCAAAATATTCCCATTTTCCAGATGGGGAAACTGAGGCCTGGAGAAATTGGATGACTCATGCATGGTCATGCAAGAGGAGGCAGGATTCAGACCCAGGCCTGCTGTGCTACCAAAGACTGTCTCCCAGTAGAAGCTGCAGGCCACTTTGAATCACATGCTCATGATATTTGCCAGCTTCAAGGGAGAGTAAGTTTAGTCGGCACCCAGTATGTACCAGATGCTTTTCATATAATACTTGATTTAATCATCATAAGAGCATGATCATAGCCATTCCAAAGATGGATAAACTGAGGCCTCCGATTTTATGCTGAATGCCTGAAGGACACATAGCCAGGAAGAGGTACAGCCTCGACCTGAATCCAGATCTATCTGCTGGCCTGATGTAAAACTCTCGTCTCCAGCCGTGCTCATGTGTCTCTGCCAAACACAACCTGCGGAGGCCTTTCAGGGGTAGGGGGACCTGAAAGGTCGCAATGGACAGGAAACCTTTATCCCTTTTCAGCATCCATTCCCAGGAGTCCTCCAAAAACTGCTCACAAATCTTCCGTGATCCGGAGCTTACTTCTTTTGGGACCAGCTGATTAGCTCTAGGGACAGGATGTCAGGACGCAACTGAGAGGGGCTATGCATGCAGAACGTGGAATCCCAGATGCGGGGTCAAATCCATGGTTGCTCACTATTCAAATGATGCTGGACCAGTTTTCCCATCTCCAGAATGGTGTGGATGCTAACAGACCCCTAGCTCACAGAGGAAACATGAGGCTTCATTGAGATTGTGAAGACTGTACCTGACACCAGTAGCAAGTTTACAAACAGTGGTGATTCTTGAGCCAAGAGTGACGTGTCAGTTCACTGCCTGGCCCACAGCTGATGTTCACGAGCATCAGTTAGTTGAGGAGGCAATCACTAAGGGGCCCTTGAGCTCCATTGTGCCACCAACGCTTCCCCGGTAATAGAGAGGATCTTGCAACTGGAGTGACCCATGCAACAGGAGTTACCAGTCAACAGGAGTTACCCAGGTAATAGAGAGGAGATTGGAAACAGGAATTACCCTGACAACAGGAGTTACCCACGCAAGAGGAGTTACCCGTCAACAGGAGTTACGCAGGTAATAGGAGATTGGAAACAGGAATTACCCTGGCAACAGTAGTTAACCAGGCAACAGGAGTTACCGATGCAACAGGCATTACCGAGGTAAAAGGGAGGACCACGGTAACTGAGAGGAGCTTAGCAACAGGAGTTACCCAGGCAACAGGAGTTACCCCAGCAACAGGAATTACCCAGGTAACAGTGAGGAGCTTGGTAACAGGAGTTACCCAGGCAACTGGAGTTACCCAGGCAACAGGAGTTACCCAGGTAACTGTGAGGAGCTTTGCAACATGAGTTACCCAGGCAACAGTAGTTACCCAGGCAACAGAGATGACCCCAGTAAAATGGAGTAGCTTGACAACAAGAGTTACCCAGGCAACAGGAGTTACCAAACCAACAGGAATTACACAGGAAACAGAGAGGACCCCAATAAAAGACGGGAGCTCGGCAACAGGAGTTACCTAGGCAACAGGAGTTACCCAGGCAACAGAGTGGACCCAGGTAACAGAGAGGAGGTTGGCAACAGGAGTTACCCAGGCAACAGGAGTTACCCAGGTAACAGAGAGTAGCTTGGCAACAGGTGTTAGCGTGGCAACAGGCGTTACCCAGTCAACAGGAATTACCCAGGTAACAGAGAGGAGCTTGGCTACAGGAGTTAACCAGGTAACAGAGAGGAGCTTGGCAACAGGCATTATCCTGGCAACAGGGGTTACCCAGTCAACAGGAATGACCCAGGCAACAGGAGTTACCCAATCAACAGTAGTTACCCAGGTAACACGGCGGAGCTTGGCCACAGGAGTAACCGAGGCATCGGGGTGGACCTCGATAACAGAGAGGAGCTTGGCAACAGGAGTTACCCAGGCAACAGGAGTTACTCAGGCAACAGGAGTTACCCAGGTAATAGAGAGGAGCTCGAAAACAGGAGTTACCCAGGAAACAGGAGTTACGCAGGTAACAGTGAGGAGCTTAACAACAGGAGTTACCCAGGCAACAAGAGTTACCCAGGGAAGAGTAGTTACCCAGGCAACAGAGAGGACCCAGGTAACAGAGAGGAGTTTGGCAACAGGAGTTAACCAGGCAACATGAGTTACCCAGGAGCAATGAGGAGCTTGGAAACAAGAGTTACCAAGGAAAAGGACATACCGAGGCAACAGTAGTTACCTAGGCAACAGAGATGACCCAGGTAAAAGAGAGGAGCTTGGCAACAGGAGTTACCAGGTAATGGAGAGTACCTTGGCAACAGGAGTTACCGAGGCTACAGGAGTTACCCAGGCAACAGGAGATACCCAGGTAACAGGGAGGGTCCCAGTAACAGAGAGGAGCTTAGCAACAGGAGTTACCCAGGCAACAGGAATTACCCAATTAACAGTAGTTACCCAGGTAACAGGGAGGAGCTTGGCAACAGGAGTAACCGAGGCATCGGGGTGGACCTCGATAACACAGAGGAGCTTGGAAACTGGAGTTACCCAGGCAACAGGCATAACCCAGAAAACAGGGAGGACCCCGATAACCGAGAGGAGCTTGGCAACAGGAGTTACCCAGGCAATAGGAGTTACTCAGGCAACAGGAGTTACCGATGCAACAGGCATTACCGAGGTAAAAGGGAGGACCATGGTAACTGAGAGGAGCTTAGCAACAGGAGTTACCCTGTCAATAGGAGTTACCCAGGTAACAGGGAGGGCCCCAGTAACAGAGAGGAGCTTAGCAACAGGAGTTACCCAGGCAACAGGAGTTACCCAGGCAACAGGAGTTTCCCAATTAACAGGAGTTACCCAGGTAACAGTGAGGAGCTTCGGAACAGGAGTTACCCAGGAAACAGGAGTTACCCAGGCAACAGGAGTTAACCAGGTAACAGTGAGGAGCTTGGCAAGCGGAGTTACCCAGGCAACAGGAATTACCCAGGCAACCGGAGGTACCCAGGTAACAGTGAGGAGGTTAACAACAGCAGTTACTCAGGCAACAGAAGTTACCCAGGAAACAGGAGTTACCCAGTTAACAGTGAGGAGCTTGGCAACAGGAGTTACGCAGCCAACAGGAGTTACCCAGGCAAGAGTAATTACCCAAGCAACGGAGAGGACCCAGGTAACAGAGAGGAGCTTGACAACAAGAGTTACCCAGGCAACAGGAGTTACCGAGGCAACAGGAATTACCCAGGCAACAGAGAGGACCCCAGTAACAGAGAGGAGCTTGGCAACAGCAAAGACCCAGGCAACAGGAGTTACCGAGGCAACAGGAATTACCCAGGCAACAGGGACGACCCCAGAAACAGAGAGGAGCTAGGCAACAGGAGTTACCAGGCATCAGGGAGGACCATGGTAACAGAGAGGAGCTTGGGAACATGAGTTTCCCAGGGAACAGGAGTTACCCAGGCAACAGGAGTGACCCAGTTAACAGTGAGGAGCTTGGCAACAGGAGTTACCCAGACAACAGGAGTTACCCAGGCAACTGTTGTTACCCAGGCAACAGAAAGGAATCAGAAAACAGAGAAGAGCTTCACAACAAGACTTACCCAGGCAACAGGATTTACCGAAAGAACAGGAATTATACAGGAAACAGAGAGGACCCCAGTAACCGAAAGGAGCTCGGCAACAGGAGTTACCCAGGTAACAGGACTTACCCAGTTAACAGTGAGGAGCTTGGCAACAGGAGTTACACGGGCAACAGGAGTCACCCAGGCAACAGAGAGGACCCAGGTAATAGAGAGGAGCTTGGCAACAGGAGTTACCCATGCAACAGGAGTTACCCAGGCAACAGTATTTACCCGGGCAACAGAGAGGACCCAGGTAACAGAGAGGAGCTTGGCCACAGGAGTTACTCAGGTAAGAGGAGTTACCCAGGCAACAGGAGTTACCCAGGTAATAGAGAGGAGCTTGGCAACAGGAGTTACCCTGTCAACAGTAGTTATCCAGGCAGCAGAGGGGACCCAGGTAACAGAGAGTAGCTTTGCAAGAGGAGTTAACCGGGTAACAGACAGTAGCTTGGCAACCGGAGTTACCCAGGCAACAGGATTTACCTAGGAAACAGAAATTACCGAGGCAACAGGAGTTACCCAGGTATCAGGGAGGACCCCGGTAACAGAGAGGAGCTTGGCCACAGGAGTTACCCCTTCAACAGGAGTTACCCGGACAACAGGAGTTACCCAGGTAGAAGAGAGGAGCTCAGCAAGAAGAGTTTCCCTGGCAGCAGGAGTTACCCAGGTAACAGAGAAGAGTTTGGCAACAGCAGTTACCGAGGAAACAGGACTTACCCAGGCAACAGGGCTTACCCACGTAAAAGTGAAGAGCTTGGCAACAGGAGTTACCCAGGCAACAGGAGTTACAGAGGCAACAGGAATTACAGAGGCAACAGAGAAGACGCCGGTAAAAGAGAAGAGCTTGGCAACAGCAGTTACCCTGGCAACAGGAGTTACGCAGGTATCAGGGTGGACCACGGTAACAGAGATGAGCTTGGGAAAAGGAGTTACCCAGGCAAAAGGATTTACCCACCCAATAGGAGGTACCCAGGTAATAGTGAGGAATTTGGCCACAGGAGATACCCTGGCAACAGTAGTTATCCAGACAACAGAGAGGACCCAGGTAACAGAGAGGAGCTTGACAACAGGTGTTAACCAGGTAACAGAGAGGAGCTTCGCAACAGGAGTTACCCAGGTAACAGTAGTTACCCAAGGAACAGGAATTACCAAGGCAACAGAGAGGACCACGGTAACAGAGAGGAGTTGGGCAACAGGAGTTACCCAGGCAACAGGTGTTACCCAGGCAACATGGAGGTCCGCGGGAACAGAGAGAAGCTTGGCAAAAATATTTTCCCAGGCACCAGGAGTTACCCACGCAAAAGGGAGCATCCAGGTAACAGAGAGGAGCTTGGCAATAGGAGATACCCAGCAAAAGGAGTTACCCAGGCAACAGCGACGAACCCGGAAACAGAGAGGAGCTTGGCAATAGGAGTTACCAGGCATCTGGTTGGACCATGGTTACAGAGAGTTGCTTGGCAACAGGAGTTACCCAGGAAACAGGAGTTACCCAAGCAACAGGAGTTACCCAGGCAACAGTAGTTACCCAATCAACAAGAGTTACCCAGGTAACAGTGAGGAGCTTGGCAACAGGAGTTACCCAGGCAATAGGGAGGACTCCGGCATGGGGAGGACAGAGGCATTGGCGATTATGCAGGCAACGCGAAGGAAACAGGTAATGTGAAGGGGACACGTCACATTGAGGACGTAGGTAACAGTAGGAAGGGAGGCAACAGAGAGGACACACGTAACAGAGAGCAGCTTGGCCACAGCAAGGGCCCAGGCAACAGGAAGAACCCAGGCAATGGTGAGGACCCAGGTATCAGAGAGGAGCTTGGAAACAGGGAGTACCCAGGCAACAGGGAGTACCCATGTAACAGAGACAGCCTTGGCAACAGGAAGGTCCCAGGCTACAGGGAGGACCCAGCAAATGGGGAGGACTCAGGCATTGGGGAGGATCAAGGGAAAGGAAAGCACCCAGGTAACTTGAAGGGACCAGGTAACAGTGAGGGCATAAGTAACAGAGATGTCCCAGGCATCAGGGAGGACCCAGGCAATGGAGAGGATCCAGGTATTGGGGAGGAATCACGCAACGGGAAGGACCCAGGTAACGTGAAGGGGCCAGGTAACAATGAGGGCCTAGGTAACAGGGAGGACCCAGGCAACAGAGAGGATCCACGTAACAGAGAGTAGCTTCGCAACAGGAAGGACCCAGGCAAAAGGGAGGACCCAGGCAAGGGGGAGGACCCAGGTATTTGGGAGTATCCAGGCAACGGGATGGTCCCTGGTAACTTGAAGGACCAAGGTAACAGAAGGACACAGGAAACAGGGAGGACCCAGGAAACAGAGAGTAGATTGGCAAGAGGTAGGAACCAGGCAATGGGGAGGACTCAACTAACAGACAGGAGACTGACAACAGTAAGGATGCAGACAACATGGAGGACCCAGGAAGCAGATTGGAACCAGGTAACAGGGTGGGGCTTGGCAAAAGGAAGCCACCAGGAAACAGGGACGACACAGGCCACAGAGAGGACCCAGGTAACAGAGAGGAGCTTGACAACAGGAAGGACCCAGGCAACAGGGAGGACCCGGGAAACAGAGGGGACCCAGGGAAGAGAGAGGAGCTTGGCCACAGGAAGGGCTGAGGAAACAGGGTAGTCCAGGCAACAGAGAGGTCCCAGGTCACTGAGAGGATCTTGGCAACAGAGAGTACCTTGGAAACAGGAAGGACCCAGGCAGCAGGGTAATCCAGGCAACAGAGAGGTCCCAGGTCACCGAGAGGATCTTGGCCACAGAGAGTACCTTGGAAACAGGAAGGACCCAGGCAAAAGGGAGAACCTAGCCAACAGAGAAACCTCAGCTAACAGAGAGGAACTTCGCAACAGGAAGGACCCAGATAAGAGCCATGACACAGGCAACAGAGAACACCAAGGTAACAGACAGGATGTAGGCAACAGGGAGGACCCAGGCAGAAGCGAGCACCTGGGCAACAGAGAAAACTCAGTTAACAGAGAGGAACTTGGCAACAGGAAGGACCTAGGCAACAGGTAGGACTCAGGCAACAGAGAGGACCCAGGTCACAGAGAGGAGCTTGGCAAGAGGATGCACCCAGGAAACAGCGAGGACCCAGGAAACAGAGAGGAGCTTGGCAACAGTGAGGAATCAGGAAACAGAGAGGACACAGGTAACAGACAGGAGATTGGCAACATTAAGGACCCAGGCAACAGGGAGGACCCAAGCAACAGAGAGCACCCAGGTAACAGAGAGGACCTTAGCAACAGGAAGGAACCAGGCAATAGGGAGAACTCCGACATGGGGAGGACAGAGGCATTGGCGATCATGCAGGCAACGGGAAGGAAACAAGTAATGTGAAGGAGACACGTCACATTGAGGGTGTAGGTAACAGTAGGAAAGGAGGCAACAGAGAGGACACACGTGACAGAGAGCAGCTTGGTCACAGCAAGGGCCCAGGCAACAGGGAGTACCCAGGAGACGGGGAAATCCGACGTAACAGAGAGGAGCTTGGCAACAGCAGGGACCTAGGCAACAGAGAGGAACCAGGCAACACAGGACACAGGTAACAGAGAGGAGCTTGACAACAGGAAAGACCCAGGCAATAGGGACGTCCCAGGCAACAGAGAGGACCCAGGGACGAGAGAGGAGCTTGGCCACAGAAAGGAACCTGGTACTAGGGAGGATCCAGGGAACAGAGAGGACCCAGGTCACAGAGAGTAACTTGGAAACAGGAAGGACCCAGGCAACAGGGTAATCCAGGCAACAGATAGCTCCCAGGTCACCGAGAGGATCTTGGCAACAGAGAGTACCTTGGGAAGAGGAAGGACCCAGGCAACAGTGAGGACCTAGGCAACAGAGAGGACCCAGGTAACAGAGAGGAGCGTGGCAACAGGAAGTACCCAGGTAACGGGGAGGACCCATGCAACAGAGATGACCCAGATATCAGAGAGTAGCTTGGCATCAGGAAGGACCCAGGTAACAGGAAAAACTCAGGCAACAGGGAGGACCCAGGAAACAAAGAGGAGCTTGGCAACAGGATGGACCCAGGCAACGATGAGTGCCCAGGTAACACAGAGGAGCTTGGCAACAGGGAGGACCCAGGCAAAAGGGGGGACATAGGCAACAGAGAAGTCTGAGGTAACAGAGAGGAGCTTGGCCACAGGAAGGAACCAGGCAATAGGGAGGACCACGTCAATAGGGAGGACCCAGGCATTTGGGATGATACAGGCAACGGGAAGGAAACGGGTAATGTGAAGGAGCCAGGTAAAAATGAGGGACTAGGTGAGAGGGAGGACCCAGGCAACACAAAGGACCCAGGTAACAGAGAAGTCTCAGGTAACAGAGAGTAGCTTGGCAACAGGAAGGACCCCGACAATAGGGAGGACACCGGCAATAGGGAGGACAAACGCATTGGGGATGATACAGGCAACGGGAAGGAAACAGGTAATGTGAAGGAGCCAGGTAACAGTGAGGACCTTGCTGAGAGGGAGGACCCAGGCAACGTGGAGGACCCAGACATAGGGAGGATCCAGGAATCGGAAAGGACCCAGATAACGTGAAGGACCCAGGTAACCGAAGGACCCAGGTAACAGAGAGGACCCAAGGAACAGAGAGGACCCAGGTAACAGAGAGGAGCGTGGCAACAGGAAGTACCCAGGTAACGGGGAGGACCCATGCACAGAGATGACACAGGTAAGAGAGAGGCGCTTAGCAACATGAAGGACCCATTCAACAGAGAGGACTGAGGCAACAGACAGGAGATTGGCAACAGGAAGGACGCAGGCAAAAGGGAGAACCTAGGCAACAAAGAACCCTCAGCTAACAGAGAGGAACATCGCAACAGGAAGAACCCAGGCAACAGGAGTGACACAGGCAACGGAGAAGACCAAGGTAACAGAGAGGAGATAGGCAACAGGGAGGACCCAGGCATAAGCGTGGACCTGGGCAACAGAGAAAACTCAGGTAACAGAGAGGAGCTTGGCAACTGGAGATATCCAGGCAATAGGGGGGGATCCCGGCAATGGGGAGGACAGAGGCATTGGCGATTATGCAGGCCATGGGAAGGAAACAGGTAATGTGAAGGAGACATGTCACATTGAGGGCGGAGGTAACAGTAGGAACGGAGGCAAAAGAGAGAACACATGTAACAGAGAGCAGCTTGGCCACAGCAAAGGACCAGGCAACAGGGACTACCCAGGCTACAGAGAAGACCCAAGTAACAGAGAGGAGCTTGGCAACAGCAGGGACCAAGGCAACAGGGAGGACCCAGGCAACAGAGAGGAGCTTGGCAACAGTGAGGACTCAGGCAACAGAGAGGACACAGGAAACAGAGAGGAAATTGGCAACAGGTATGACCCAGGCAAAAGGGAGAACCTAGCCAACAGAGAACCCTCAGCTAACAGAGAGGAACATCGCAACAGGAAGGACCCAGGCAACAGGGATGACAGGCAACAGAGAAGACCAAGGTAAGAGAGAGAAGATAGGCAACAGGGAGGACCCAGGCAGAAGCGAGGACCTGGGCAACAGAGAAAACTCAGGTGACAGAGAGGAGCTTGGCAACAGGAAGGACCAAGGCAACAGGTAGGACGCAGGCAACAGAGAGGACCCAGGTAACAGAGCGGAGCTTGGCAACAGGAGAGACCCAGGCAATAGGGAGCATCCCAGCAATGAGAGGATAGAGGCATTGGCGATTATGCAGGCAACGGGAAGGAAACAGGTAATGTGAAGCAGACATGTCACATTGAGGGCGTAGGTAACAGTAGCAACGGAGGCAACAGAGAGGACACACGTAACAGAGAGCAGCTGGGCCACAGCAAGGGCCCAGGCAACAGGAAGGACCCAGGGAACCGTGATAATCCAGGCAACAGAGAGGTCCCAGGTCACCGAGAGCATCTTGGCAACAGAGAGTACCTTGGAAACAGGAAGGAGCCAGGCAACAGGGAGGACCCAGGCAACAGAGAGGACCCAGGTAACAGAGAGGAGCGTGACAACAGGAAGTACCCAGATAACGGGGAGGACCCACGCAACAGAGATGACCCAGGTAACAGAGAGGCGCTTGGCAACAGGAAGGACCCAGGCAACAGAGAGTAGCTTGGCAACAGCAAGGATCCAGGCAACAGGAGGACCCAAGCAACAGAGAGGACCCAGGAAACATAGAGGAGCTTGGTAACAAGATGGTCCCACGCAACAGGGAGGACCCAGGCAACGGTGAGGGCCCAGGTAACAGAGAGGAGCTTGGCAACAGGGAGGACACAGGGAAAAGGGAGGACACCCGCAATAGGGAGAATAGAGACATTGGGGATGAAACAGGCAACGGGAAGGAAACGGGTAATGTGAAGGAGACAGGTAACAGTGAGGGCCTTGGTGAGAATGAGGACCCAGGCAACACAAAGGACCGAGGTAACAGAGACCATCTTGGGAATAGGTAGGACCAAGGTAACAGGGAATTCCCAGGGAACAGAATACCCAGGTAACAGAGAGGAGCTTGGCAACAGGAATGACCCAAGTAACAGGAAGAACCCAGGCAATGGGGAAGACCCAGGTAACAGAGGAGCTTGGAAACAGGTAGTGCCCCGGCAACAGAGAGGACCCATGTAACAGAGACGACCTTGGCAACAGAAAGGACCCAGGTATTAGGGTGGACCCAGGGAACAGAGAGGACCAGGGAACAGAGAGGAGCTTGGCAACAGGAAGGACCCAGGCAACAGGGATAATCCAGGCAACAGAGATGTCCCAGGTCACCGAGAGGATTTTGGCAACAGAGAGTACCTTGGAAACCGGAAGGTCCCAGGCAACTGGGAATACCCAGGTAACAGAGAAGACCCAGGTAACAGCGATGAGCTTGGCAACAGGAATGACCCAGGTAACAGCAAGAAGCAAGGCAATGGGGAGGATCCAGCTGAAAGAGAGGAGCTTGGAAACAGGGAGTAGCCAGGCCACAGAGAGGACCCACGTAACAGAGACGACCTTGGCAGCAGGCAGGACCCAGGCAAC
Source organism: Aselliscus stoliczkanus (assembly GCA_033961575.1). Taxonomy (NCBI): domain Eukaryota; kingdom Metazoa; phylum Chordata; class Mammalia; order Chiroptera; family Hipposideridae; genus Aselliscus; species Aselliscus stoliczkanus. Next base: position 24,979 of record JAWWOG010000050.1, read on the forward strand.
AGCGAGGACCCAGCAAACCGGGAGGACCCAGGCATTGGCGAGGATTGAGGGAAAGGAAGGGACCCAGGTAACTTGAAGGGGCCAGGTAACAGTGAGGGCCTAAGTAACAGAGATTCCCAGGAATCAGGGAGGACCCAGGCAATGGGGAGGAACCAGGTATTGGCAAGGAACCATGCAACGGGAAGGACCCAGGTAATGTGAAAGGGCCAGGTAACAGTGAGGGCCTAGGTAACAGGGAGAACCCAGGCAACAGAGAAGACCCATGTAACAGAAAGTAGCTTGGCAACAACAAGAACTCATGTCACAGGGAGGACCCAGGCAACAGAGCGACCCACGTAACAGAGAGGAGCTTGGCAACAGCAAGGACCCAGACAACAGGAAGCACCCAGACAACAGGGAGGACCCAGGCAACGGTGAGGTCCCAGGTAACAGAGAGGAGCTTGGGAACAGGGAGAACAAGGCATAACGGAGGACCTAAGCAACAGAGAAGTCTCAGGTGACAGTGAGGAGCTTGGCAACAGGAAGAACCCAGGCAATAGGGATGACACCGGCAATAGGGAGGACACAGGCACTGGGGATGATACAGGCAATGGGAAGGAAACGGGTAATGTGAAGGATCCAGGTAACAGTGAGGGCCTAGGTGAGAGGCAGGTCCCAGGCAACACAGAGGACCGAGGTATCACAGAGCATCTTGGGAATAGGAAGGACCCAGGTAACAGGGAATACCCAGGTAACAGAGAAGACCCAGGTAATAGAGAGGAGCTTGGCAAAATGAATGACCCAGGTAACAGGAAGAACCTAGGCAACAGGGAGGACACAGGTAACAGAGAGGAGCTTGTAAACAGGAGAGACCCAGGCAATAGGGGGGATCCCGGCAATGGGGAGGACAGAGGCATTGGCGATTATGCAGGCAACAGGAAGGAAACAGGTAATGTGAAGGAGACACGTCACATTGAGGGTGGAGGTAACAGTAGGAACGGAGGCAACAGAGAGAACACACGTAACAGAGAGCAGCTTGGCCACAGCAAGGGACCAGGCAACAGGGACTACCCAGGCTACAGAGAAGACCCACGTAACAGACAGGAGCTTGGCAACAGCAGGGACCCAGGCAACAGGGAGGACCCAGGAAAAAGAGAGGAGCTTGGCAACAGTGAAGTCTCAGGCAACAGAGAGGACACAGGAAACAGAGAGGAAATTGACAACAGGTATGACCCAGGCAAAAGGGAGAACCTAGCCAACAGAGAACCCTCAGCTAACAGAGAGGAACATCGCAACAGGAAGGACCCAGGCAACAGGGATGACAGGCAAAAGAGAAGACCAAGGTAACAGAGAGAAGATAGGCAACAGGGAGGACCCAGGCAGAAGCGAGGACCTGGGCAACAGAGAAAACTCAGGTAACAGAGAGGAGCTTGGCAACAGGAAGGAACCAGGAAACAGGTAGGACTCAGGCAACAGAGAGAACCCAGGTCACAGAGAGGAGCTTGGCAACAGGAGAGACCCAGGCAATAGGGAGGACTCCGGCATGGGGAGGACAGAGGCATTGGCGATTATGCAGGCAATGGGAAGGAAACAGGTAATGTGAAGGAGACACGTCACATTGAGGGTGAAGGTAACAGTAGGAAGGGCGGTAACAGAGAGGACACACGTAACAGATAGCAGCTTGGCCACAGCAAGGGCCCAGGCAACAGGAAGGACCCAGGCAACAGTGATAATCCAGGCAACAGAGAGGTCCCAGGTCACCGAGAGCATCTTGGCAACAGAGAGTACCTTGGAAACAGGAAGGAGCCAGGCAACAGGGAGGACCCAGGCAACAGAGAGGACCCAGGTAACAGAGAGGAGCGTGCCAACAGGAAGTACCCAGATAACGGGGAGGACCCACGCAACAGAGATGACCCAGGTAACAGAGAGGCGCTTGGCAACAGGAAGGACCCAGGCAACAGAGAGTAGCTTGGCATCAGGAAGGACCCAGGTAACAGCAAGAACTCAGGCAACAGGGAGGACCCAGGTTACAGAGAGGAGCTTGGCAACAGGAAGGATCCAGGCAACAGGAGGACCCAAGCAACAGAGAGGACCCAGGAAACATAGAGGAGCTTGGTAACAAGATGATCCCACGCAACAGGGAGGACCCAGGCAACGGTGAGGGCCCAGGTAACAGAGAGGAGCTTGGCAACAGGGAGGACACAGGGAAAAGGGAGGACACCCGCAATAGGGAGAATAGAGACATTGGGGATGAAACAGGCAACGGGAAGGAAACGGGTAATGTGAAGGAGACAGGTAACAGTGAGGGCCTTGGTGAGAATGAGGACCCAGGCAACACAAAGGACCGAGGTAACAGAGACCATCTTGGGAATAGGAAGGACCAAGGTAACAGGGAATTCTCATTGAGAGGAGCTTGGCAACGGGAATGACCAAAGTAACAGGAAGAACCCAGGCAATGGGGAGGACCCAGGTAACAGAGGAGCTTGGAAACAGGTAGTACCCCGGCAACAGAGAGGACCCATGTAACAGAGACGACCTTGGCAACAGAAAGGACCCAGGCAACAGTGAGGACTCAAGTAATAGAGAGGACCCAGGTAACAGAGATTAGCTTGGCAACAGGAAGGAACCAGGTTTTAGGGAAGACCCAGGGAACAGAGAGGACACAGGGAAGAGAGAGGAAGTTGGTTACAGGAGGGACTCAGGCAACAGGGATAATCCAGGCAACGGAGATGTCCCAGGTCACCTAGAGGATCTTGGCAACAGAGAGTACCTTGGAAACCGGAAGGACCCAGGCAACAGGGAATACCCAGGTAACAGAGAAGACCCAGGTAACAGCGATGAGCTTGGCAACAGGAATGATCCAGGTAACAGCAAGAAGCAAGGCAACGGGGAGGATCCAGGTAAAAGAGAGGTGCTTCGAAACAGGGAGTAGCCAAGCAACAGAGAGGACCCATGTAACAGAGACGACCTTGGTAGCAGGAAGGACCCAGGCAACAGGCAGGACCCAGCAAACGGGGAGGACCCAGGCATTGGCGAGGATCGAGGGAAGGAAAGGACACAGGTAACTTGAAGGGGCCAGGTAACAGTGAGGGCATAAGTAACAGAGATGTCCCAGGCATCAGGGAGGACCCAGGCAACGGGAAGGACTCAGGTATTGGGGAGGAATCACGCAACGGGAATGACCCAGGTAACATGAAGGGCCCAGGTAACAGTGAGGGCCTAGGTAACAGGGAGAACGCAGGCAACAGAGAGGAACCACGTAACAGAGAGGAGCTTGGCAACAGCAAGTGTTGATGGTCATGGTCCCCAACATTGAAGGGCTTGCAAGCTGGCCTTAGTGGGCTTGGTGAAGCATAACTTGTTTATCTGCTCATATTGTTTCCTTGCTGCACCTGGAGGGTGCTTACTATCTACTTATGGAGGTATGTGGTGAGGACGGTCAGTTCCTTTGGACACAAAACACAGATGACTATCCGGATTAATGGCAAAGGAGCCCAAGGCACATACACGTATACACGGTAAATGATTTACTGCAGTTTGCTTCCTTAAAAATTTACAATAAAAGCTATTCGCAGATCCGGTTCAGGGCTCAGTCTTCTTTGGCTGAGTCCCTTGGGTTCAGTCGTCTTTGGCTGACTCCCTTGGTCTCGCTCTTATCTTACTTCTGTCTCTTGTTCTTATTCAATCTGCGTCGCCCCTCTCGAGTCCCATTTGCCATGCCACGCAGGACGTGACAAGCAAGGACCGAGGCAACAGAAAGGAGCTTGGCCACAGGATGGACCCAGGCAACAGGGAGGTTCCAGGAAACAGAGAGGAGCTTAGCAACAGTGAGGACTCAGGCAACAGGGCAGACACAGGTAACAGACAGGAGATTGGCAACAGGAAGGACCCAGGCAACAGGGAGGACCCAAGCAACAGAGAGCACTCAGGTAACAGAGAGGAGCTCGGCAACAGGATGGACCCAGGCAACAGGGAGGACCCAGTTAACAGAGAGGAGCTTGGCAACAGTGAGAACTCAGGCAACAGAGAGGACTGAGGCAACAGACATGTGATTGGCAACAGGATGGACGCAGGCAAAAGGGAGAACCTAGCCAACAGAGAACCCTCAGCTAGCAGAGAGGAACATCGCAACAGGAAGAACCCAGGCAACAGGGATGACACAGGCAACAGAGAAGACCAAGGTAACAGAGAGGAGATAGGCAACAGGGAGGACTCAGGCATAAGCGTGGACCTGGGCAACAGAGAAAACTCAGGTGACAGAGAGGATCTTGGCAACAGGAAGGACCCAGGCAAGAGGTAGGACGCAGGCAACAGAGAGGACCCACATAACAGAGAGGAGCTTGGCAACAGCAAGGACCCATGTCACAGGGAGGACCCAGGCAACAGAGAGGACCCACGTAACAGAGAGGAGCTTGGCAACAGCAAGGACCCATGTCACAGCAAGGACCCAGGCAACAGGAAGGACCCAGAGAACAGGGAGGACACAGGCAGAAGCAAGGAGCTGGGCAACAGAGAAAACTGAAGTAACAGAGAGGAGCTTGGCAACAGGAGAGACCCAGGCAATAGGGAGGACCCCAGCAATGCGGAGGACAGAGGCATTGGCGATTATGCAGGCAACCGGAAGGAAACAGGTAGTGTGCAGGAGACACGTCACATTGTGGGCTAGGTAACAGTAGGAAGGGAGGCAACAGAGAGGACACACGTAACAGAGAGCAGCTTGGCCACAGCAAGGGACCAGGCAACAGGGAGTACCCAGGCTACAGAGAATACCTACGTAACAGAGAGGAACTTTGCAACAGCAGGGACCCAGGCAACAGAGAGGAACCAGGCAACACAGCACCCAGGTAACAGAGAGGAGCTTGACAACAGGAAGGAGCCAGGCAACTGGTAGGACACAGGCAACAGAGAGGACCCAGGTAAGAGAGAGGAGCTTCATTGTGTAGGGTGCCAGTCACTGTCTGGCTTCCCCTTGGCAGCTCATGTCCCCTAAGCTTAAAGTGCTGTGTTCAATCTCAGTTGCGGGTTGGAGTAGCGACCGTCCTTTGTGGGAGTCAAAACCCAGCAGCTTTTTTGTTAAGCGTGCATGCCCTATCCACTGAGCCATCCGGACGGCAGCTCAGCTCAAGGTACCGAGTTCAATCTATAGTTGCGGGTGGGCCGAGCCCATCATTGAACAGGCAATCTGGTTGTTATACCAGCTGAGCCATCTTGCCACTCCTTGGCAGCTCAGTGTTAGCTCTGCTCAGGCGAAACATTCACTGCCCCGAATGGGAATCAAACCGTTGTCCCTGTTGGTCAGAGCATGTGCTCTACGCCAACTCCTAACCAACTGAGCCAGGTGGCTGGACAGATGTTCACACTTTTAGATCATAATTTTATATGCTAGGGATGGCTGAGTGGCGCAGCGGTTAAGCGCGGGATTGGGAAGCCAGTGGCCCCGCTTACATGCCACATATGAGGGCCAGGGACACAGCCCTCAAAAAGAAAAAAAGGAGAAGAAGAATACACAGATTACTTGTTTTGTATTCTATGAATAGGCAATATTCTCTTAGGACACAGAAAGCTCTAACCAATAATAAAAAAATAAAGAAGAAGGAGTAGAAGATAGAAGAAGAAGAAGAAGAAGAAGAAGAAGAAGAAGAAGAAGAAGAAGAAGAAGAAGAAGAAGAAGAAGAAGAAGAAGAAGAAGAAGAAGAAGAAGAAGAACAACAACAACAACAACAACAACAACAACAACAACAACAAGAACAAGAAGGAGGAGGAGGAGGAGGAGAAGGAGGAGGAGGAGGAGGAGAAGAAAAATTGAATTTCCAAATTTTAACAATTTTAGTCCATCAAATACAACATTAAGAAAATACAGAGCAGTACTGTTCAAGTGTCTCGCATGGTTAGCACACTCTGAGCAACAGGATGGCCTGTTTGATGCCCATGTGGGCCAGTGGCACTGCACCCGAGGTGAGCTGCCACTGAGCTGCCAACAGGTGGCAGGATGGTTCAGCTGGTGAGAGCACGTGCTCCTAACAACAAGTTTGCCTGTTGGAGATGGAGGGCTATGCCCACCCGAAGCTAGATACTGAACTTGGCACCTTGAATTGAGCTGCTGCTGCCCGGGTGTCTCAGGATAGAGCACACATTCTTAACAACAAGGCTGCCAGTTTGACTCCCGCATGAGATGGTGACTATGCCTACCTGAATCTAATTGAACACACCACCTTGAGCTAAGCAGCTGAACTCGACTTGGAGCTGAGCTTGTTGTGCCCTTCACAAAGATTGAAAGAGAACTACTTGGCTGTTCCCCTGGCCCAATTCCCCAACACTGTTCCAATCCCCCAATTCTCCAACACTCTTCTCCTCCCCCAACTCCCCAATTGAAAGAAAGACAGACAGAAAGAGAGGAAGAAAGAAAGAAAGAAAGAAAGAAAGAAAGAAAGAAAGAAAGAAAGAAAGAAAGAAAGAAAGAAAGAAAGAAAGAAAGAAAGAAAGAAAAAAAATGCATAGCCAAACTTTTAAATGATAATGCATGGGGGAAGTACAATGTAAATAGTTTTCCATTGTAGTATAACATGTAAAATAGTTGGAATCCAGACATAAACTGCTAATGAAAAATTAAAAGCAACAAATAACTGCAAAGTTATACTTTATGCTTGATTCTACACAGCGGAATAGAAATGCAAACACTTTTTAATTCAGTAAAGATATCTTGATGTAATGAATTTTTCACTGGATGTTTAAAATAACATTGTAAAATGGGATTTCCAAGCAAAGGAAGCATGTCTTGGTTTTTAGTGTATTGACTATTGTTTCTTTGTGTTCTTAATTCTTGATTCCGTTTTTTCAGTTACAGTTGACATTCAAATTGCATGTGTGCAGCATAATGGTTACACATGTATATAATTTCTGCAGTGAACCCTGATTCACCTAGTGTAAATCGTGCATTTTTATCAGTTAAAATTTGGGCCATCAGGAATGCCATGATTGGTCTTTGAGTTGCTAGTGAATATTCAAACCAACCTTCCAATTTCAAAGGTCTAACCCTGCCTCCACTTGGAAGCAGCTATATGTACTATTTAGGAGGTAAAAATGTGTAGAAGCACTACCCAAAGCCTGGACTCAGTGCTTATAAGAAAAGGGCTGAAACAGTCTCCTAGAGCACCAGAAATAGTCTTTCTTTTCTGTAATCCATTTCTGAAAACTCAGGAAAACATAGTAGCAAGAACTGATTTTTTTCCTTCTGAATTGGTAGGCTTGAAAGGCAGTAGGTTCTTTTCCACTAGATGGCAAGCGTATGTATGTATTAAGGGGAAATATTTACTACTTCATAGCATTTGAGTTACAGATGTATATGAAACTTAGAAGCATAAATACCAAATCGTAGTCTTAACATATTATAATATAAGGGTTTCACCCTAAGAAAGTTGAGTCATTAAAGATTGATCCTTGATTTCTAGCTATACTCTTCCATGATTTTTCCCCAAGGTTTCATATAGTTTCTTTAATTCAATTATTTCACTTGATGTATTTTTTCAGAATTTCTAATGATTTCTAAGTTTAACAATTGTATTATGTCTATATGATCTATGCTTCCTGGTGTTGGTAGATTCCATGCAGTTTTATAAGGACAAAAATATGATGAAATACTCAAATATTGGCAAAATCGTCAGACAGACAAATGTGACACTGCCAACAATGAACTGTCAATAGTAGTGTTGTATTCATGAACTGATTAACTTAATCCAAACCCACCTTTTGAAAGACAATTGAAGGATTTAAGTGACAAATTGAAGGTGGGTTGCAATAACAGGTTATGAAAATCAAGGATCAGCTGTCATAATACCTTTACAGTAGTCACAAATTGACAAGTGAATGCAGTACCAAGGCAAACAATGGAAAGGTACATCTTTCCTGGGCATTCTAGATTGAATAAATGGATGAAATCATGAGGCAAAATGAACCCAGAGCTGCCCACAAGCAACCTGAGATTTCAGACACCTGGGCCATGTACTTGAGCTTGGGTGCCCTTGCTCTTGGCCAGAAGGCCTCTGTGCACATGCACTGTGACATCACCTCTGAGACATGCACCATTGCTTGGTTACAGCCATTGTGAGCTGAGAGATTCTGAACTGCCTCACTGCCCTGCTGGGATATTGTGGGGAGAGTAATTAGCTACTCTAGAGTCTACTGTTGTTGGGCCCAGGAGACTGAATTACTACTGAGTGCTGAGGGGATTCCCAAGCCTTTAGGCTCAGCCTTGAAGAAGATTTTTGACTAGGGCTAGGTCTAGGGTTTGAGTTAGTGCGGGGTCTATGTGTAGCATTACGGCTAGGGATAGGGATAGGTTTATGGAGAGTGCTAGGGTCAGGGCTTGGGCTAGAGCTAGGGCTAGGGCTAGGTTTATGGGTAGGGCTAAGGTTAGGGTTAGGACAGGGCTAGGGCTAGAACTAGGACTAGGGTTAGGGTTAGGTCTACTGTTAAGTCTATGGTAGTGTTAGGTTTAGGGTTAGGGTTAGGGTTAGGTTTAGGTTTAGGGCTAGGGCTAGGGCTAGGGCTAGGTATAGGGCTAGGGTTATGGATAGGGTTAGTGCTAGGGTTAGGTCTACGGCTAGGGTTAGTCTTATGGTTAGGGATAAGGATCGGGTTAGGTCGATGTCTATGGTTAGGGTTAGGGTCACGGTTAGGTTTATGGTTAGAGCTACGGCTAGGGATAGGGATAGAAACAGGGATAGGGCTAATGTTAGGGTCCGCAGTAATCTAGGGTAACGGTCAGGGCTAGGGCTATCGTTAGGTTTAGAACTAGTGCTAGGATTAGGTTTAGGACTACGGTTAGTGTTATTGTTAGGTTTAGAGATAGGGCTAGGGATAAGATTAGATTTAAGTCTAAGGTTAGGTCTATGGCTAGGGTTATGGCTAGGGCTAGGGCTACATTTAGGGTTAGGGCTAAGGCTAGGATTAGGGCTAGGGCTAGGGTTAATGTTAGGGTTATTGTTAGGGTTTGTTTTAGGGCTAGGGCTAGGTTAAGGGTTAGGGCTAGTGCTAGGTCTACATCTAGGCCTAGGGTTAGTGTTAAGGATAAGGCTAGTGCTAGGTTTAGGGCTACGGCTAGGATTAGGGTTATGGTTAGATATAGGGTTAGGGTTAGGGCTAGGGCTAGGACTAGGGTTAGGTCTAGGGTTTGGGTTAGTGTTAGGGTTAGGATTAGGGATAGGGTTCGTGCTATGGTTATGGTTATGGTTAGGGCTAGGCAAGTGCTAAGCTAGGGCAAGGGCTAGGGTTAGGTCTAGGGTTAGGGCTAGTGCTAGGACTAGGCTTAGGTATAGGGTTAGGGTTAGGGTTATGGCTTGGGCTAGACCTAGGTTTAGGGTTAGGGCTAGGGCTAGGTTTAGGGCTAGGGCTAGTGCTAGGGCTAGGGTAAGGGCTAGGGCTGGGGTTAGGGCTAGGTTTAGGACTAGGGCTAATAATAGGATTACGGCTAAGCCTAGGGCTATATTTAGGGTTAGGACTAGTACTAGGGTTAGTGTTAGGGTTAGGGTTAGGTTTAGGGTTAGTGTTAGGGCTAGGGCGAGGGCTATCGTTATGGCTAGTGCCAGTGCTCAGGTTAGTGCTAGGGCTAGGCCTAAGTCTTGCATTAGGGCTAGGTTTAGGGTGAGGGTTAATGTTGGTTTAGGGAAAGGTTTAGGCCTGGGGCTAGGTCTCGGGCTAGGTTCAGGGCTAGGGCTCCCGTGAGGTCTAGGGCTAGGACTAGGGCTAAGGCTAGGGCTAGGGTTACATTTAGTGCTAGGTCTAGGGCAAGGGTTAGTGCTAGGGCTAGGGCTAGGGTTAGGGCTAGGGCTAGGGTTAGGGTTATTTTTAGCGTTAGGTTTAGTATTAGTTTTAGATCTATGTCAAGGATATGGTTAGGTCTAGTGCTATGGTTAGGGCTAAGTCTAGGGTTAGTGTTATGCCTAGGTTTAGGTTTACGGCTTGGGCTATGGCTAGGATTAGGTCTATGGTTTGCGCTAGGGCTAGGGTTAGGGTTAAGGCTAAGGCTAGGGATAGGGATAGGGTTAATGTTAGGGCTAGGGCTAGGACTAGGGTTAGTGCTAGGGCTAAGTTGATCGTCAGGTTTAGGGTTAGCATTATGATTAGGTTTAGGGTTACGGTTAGGTCTAGGGCTGGGGTTAGGTCTAGGGCTAGGGTTAGGGCTAGGGCTAGGGCTAGGGCTAGGTTTAGGGATAGGGTTAATGTTAGGTTTTGGGCTAGGGATAGGGATAGGGATAGGGTTAGGGCTAGGGCTAGATTTAGTGTTAGGATTAGAGATAGGTTTAGGGTTAGGGTTAGGTTCATGGCTAGGGTTAGGGTTAGGGTTAGGTCTAGGGCTAGGGCTGGAACTAAGGCTAGGGCTAGGGATAGGACTCGGTTTAGGGTTATGGCTAGGGCTAGGATTAGGTTTAGGGCTAGGGTTAGGGTTCGGGCTAGGTTTAGGGTCGTGGTTAGTGTTAGGGTTAGTGCAAGTGCTAGGCTTTGGTTTAGTGCTAGGTTAAGGGCTAGGGCTAGTGTGATGCCCAGGGCTAGGTTTAGGGCTAGGATTAGTGCTAGGTTAGTGTGAGGTCTAGGGCTAGGGATATGTTTAGGGCTAGAGCTACGCCTAGGACTAGGCCTAGGGCTAGGATTAGGTTTAGAGATAGGACTAGGCCTAGGTTTAGGGCTGGGGCTAGGACTAGGCTGAGGGATAGGGTTAGGTTTAGGGTTAGGGCTAGGGCTAGGTTTAGGGCTAGTATTAGTGCTAGGTTAGTGTGAGGTCTAGGGCTACGGTTATGTTTAGGGCTAGGGCTACGCCTAGGACTAGGCCTAGGGCTAGGATTAGGTTTAGAGATGGGACTAGGGCTAGGTTTTGGGCTAGGGCTAGGTTTACGTTTAGGTTTAGGTTTAGGGTTAGCGTTAGTGTTAGGGCTAGGGTTAGGGTAGGGTTATGGTTAGGGTCAGGCTTAGGGCTCTGGTAAGTTTTAGGTTTAGGTTTAGGTTTAGGGATAATGTTTAGGGTTAGAATTTCGGTTAGGGTTAGGTTTAGAGTTAAGTTTAAAGTCAGTATGTAACGTTTGTTAAGGGTAGGGATGGGGTTAAACTCAATGAGTCCCCTACATCTAGAGTGTGAGCTCCATTCCTAAGTCACATGGATCCCCCGTCTCACCTTGTAACTGTAGTGAATTGAATTTAAGATGCTTTTTTGTTGTTGTTGTTTGTTTGTTTGTTTCTTATGTTCATTCATTCAGTTTTTCAAATTCCACATATAAGTGAGATCATGTGGTATTTGTTTTTCTCTGACTGACTTCTTTCAATCAACATAATAGTCTCTAGGTCCATCCATATCGTTGCAATTGATACAATTTCATTCTTCTTTGTAGCGGAATTATACTCCATTGTATAAATGTACCACAGTTTCTTAAGCCAGTCATCTACCGATGGGCATTTCGGTTGTTTCCAAGTCTTGGCTATTGTAAATAGCGCTGCAATAAACATAGGGGTGCATATCTTTTTTCGAATTGGCGTCTCCATTGCTTGGTTGCAGTCATTGTGAGCTGAGAGATTCTAAACTGCCTCACTGCCCTGCTGGGATATTGTGGGGAGAGTAATTAGCTACTCAAGAGTGTACTGTTGTTGGGCTCAGGAGACTGAATTACTAGTGAGTGCTGAGGGTATTCCCAAGCCTTTAGGCTCAGCCATGAAGATTTTTAACTAGGGCTAGGTCTAGGGTTAGGGTTAGTGTTGGGCCAATGTCTAGCATTACGGCTAGGGCTAGGGCTAGGTTTATGGATAGTGCTAGGTTCAGGGCTCTGGCTAGGGATAGGACTAGGGCTAGGGCTAGGTTTAGGGCTAGGGCTAAGGTTAGGGATAGGACAGGGCTAGAGCTAGGACTAGGGCTAGGGTTAGGGTTAGCTCTACGGTTAGGTCTATGGTAGTGTTAGGTTTAGGGTTAGGGTTAGGTTTAGGTTTAGGGCTAGGGCTAGGGCTAGGGTTAGGTATAGGGCTTGGGTTATGCATAGGGCTAAGGCTAGGGGTAGGGCTATGGTTAGGGTTAGCACTAGGGCTAGTGCTAGGGTGAGGAGTAGGGCTAGGTTTGGTGTTAGTTTTAGGGTGAGGGTTAGAGATAGATTTAGGGTTAGGGCTCGTGCTAGGGCTACGTCTCAGCCTAGGGTTAGTGTTAGGGATAAGGCTAGGGCTAGGTTTAGGCCTACGGCCAGGATTAGGGTTATGGTTAGATATAGGTTTAGGGTTAGGGCTAGGGCTAGGGCTAGCTTTAGGGGTAGGGCCAGGGTTAGGCCTAGGACTAGGGTTTGGGCTAGGAATAGGGCTAGGGTTACATGTCTAGGACTAGGGTTAGTGATAGAGTTAGGGTTAATGTTAGGTTTAGAGCTAGGTCTAGGGATAAAATTAGGGTTAAGGATAAGGTTAGGTCTAGGGCTAGGGCTATTTCTAGGGCTATGTTTAGCATTAGGGCTAAGGCTAGGTTTAGGGCTAGGGCTAGGATTATTTTTAGGGTTAAGGTTAGGGTTAGAGTTAGGTTTAGGGCTAGGGCTAGGGTTAGGAATAGGGCTAGGGCTAGGTTTAAGACTAGTTTTAGGTGTAGGCCTAGGGTTAGGGTTAAGGCTAGGGCTAGGGCAAGGGCTAGTGTTAAGGTTTGGGCTAGGGTTAGGGCTAGGTTCCGGGCTAGGGCTAGGTTTAGTGTTAGGGTTATGGTTAGTGTTATGTTTAGGGTTAGGGCTAGGGCTAGGGTTAGGTTTAGGGTTAGGTTTACGGTTAGATGTTAGGGCTAGGGCTAGTGTTAGCGCTCAGTCTAGGCCTAAGTTTAGCGCTAGGGCTAGGTTTATGGTTAGGGTTAGTGTTATGGTCAGGGCTAGGGCTGGGGTTAGTGTTAAGCCCAGTGGTAGGGTTCGTATAAGGGCTAGGGCTAGGTCTACGTCTAGGATTAGGGTTAGGGCTACGGCTAGGGCTAGGGTTAGTGCTATGGTTAGGATTAGGGTTAGGGTTCATGCTATGGTTATGGTCATGGTTATGGTTACGGCTAGGTTAGTGATCGGCTAGGGCAAGGGCTAGGGTTCGGGCTAGTGCTAGGACTAGGCTTAGGGGTAGGGTTAGGGGTAGGGTTATGGCTTGGGCTAGAGCTAGGGTTAGGGTTAGGGCTAGGGTTAGGCTTAGGTCTAGGGCTAGTGCTAGGGCTAGGGTAAGGGCTAGGGCTGGAGTTAGGGCTAGGTTTAGGGCTAGGGCTAATAATAGGATTATGGCTAAGCCTAGGGCTATGTTTAGGGTTAGGACTAGGACTAGGGTTAGGTTTAGCGTTAGTGTTATGGCTAGGGCTAGGGCTATCGTTATGGCTACTGCCAGTGCTCGGGTTAGTGCTAGGGCTAGGCCTAAGTCTTCCATTAGGATTAGGTTTAGGGTTAGGGTTAATGTTGGTTTAGGGAAAGGCTTAGGCCTGGGGCTAGGTCTATGGCTAGGTTTAGGGCTAGGGCTCAGGTTAGGGCTAGGGCGAGGACTAGGGCTAAGGCTAGGGCTAGGGTTACGGTTAGTGCTAGATCTAGGGCAAGGGTTAGTGCTAGGGCTGGGGGTAGGGTTTAGGGCTATGCCTAGGGTTAGGGTTAGGGTTAGCGTTAAGGCTAATGCTAGGGTTAGGGCTAGGGTTAATGTTAGGGCTAGGTCTAGGACTAGGGTTAGTGCTAGGGCTAAGTTGATCGTCAGGTTTAGGGTTAGCATTATGATTAGGTTTAGGGTCACGGTTAGGTCTAGGGCTAGGGTTAGGTCTTGGGCTAGGTTTAAGCCTAGGGCTAGTGCTAGGGCTAGGTTTAGGGATAGGGTTAGTGTTAGGTTTTGCGCTAGGGATAGGGCTAGGTGTAGGGTTAGGGCTAGGGGTAGGTTTAGGGCTAGGGCTAGGGCTAAGGCTAAGTCTAACTTTAGGATTTGGGCTAGGGCTAGTGCTATAATTAGGGCTAGGGCTAGGTTTAGTGTCAGGACTAGGTTTAGGGTTAAGTCTAGGGCTTGGACTAGGGCTAGGTTTAGAGTTAGGTCTAGGGCAACTGTTAGGGCTGGTGCTAGGGTTAGGACTAGTGCTAGGTTTAGTGTTAGGGTTACGGTGAGGGTTAGAGATAGGTTTAGGTTTAGGGTTAGGGTTATGGCTAGGATGATATTTAGGGTTAGGGTTAGGGTTAGGGTTAGGGTTAGGGCTAGGTCTAGTGTTAGGTTTAGTGCTGGGGCTATGGCTGTCATTAGGGCTACGGCTACGGCGATGTTTAGAGCTAGAGCGAGGGTCAGGATTCCGGATAGGGCTAGGACTAGGGTTAGGGCTATGGCTAAGGTTAGGGATAGGACAGGGCTAGGGCTAGGACTAGGCCTAGGGTTAGGGTCAGGGCTACTGTTAGGGCTATGGTAGTGTTCGGTTTAGGGTTAGGGATAGGTTTAGGTTTAGGGCTAGGACTAGGGCGAGGGTTAGGTATAGGGCTAGGGTTATGGATAGGGCTATTGCTAGGGATAGGGCTATGGTTAGGGTTAGGGTTGGGGCTAGTGCTAGGGTTAGGACTAGGGCTAGGTTTAGTGTTAGGTTTAGGGTGAGGGTTAGAGATAGGTTTAGGGTTAGGGTTAGGTTTATGGCTAGGGTGAGTTGAGGGTTAGGGTTAGGGTTAGGGCTAGGGTTAGGGCTGGGCTAGTGTTAGTGTTAGGGCTAGCTGTAGGGCTCCGATTAGGGCTAGGGCTAGGGCTGGTACTACGGCTAGCGCTAGGGATAGGACTCGGTTTAGGGTTATGGCTAGGGATAGGATTATGTTTAGGGCTAGGGTTAGCATTAGGGCTAGGTTTAGTGTTGGGGTTAGTGTTAGGGTTAGTGCAAGTGCTAGACTTTGGTTTAGTGCTAGGTTTAGGGCTAGGGCTAGGGTGATGGCCAGGGCTATGTTTAGGGCAACCTGGGCAACAGAGAAAACTCAGGTAACAGAGAGGACCTTTGCCACAGGAAGGACCCAGGCAACAGGTAGGACTCAGGCAACAGAGAGGACCCAGGTCACAGAGAGGAGCTTGGCAACAGGAGAGACCAGGGAATAGGGTGGACTTCGGCATAGAGAGGACAGAGGCATTGGCGATTATACAGGCAATGTGAAGGAAACAAGTAATGTGAAGGAGACACGTCAAATTGAGGGCGTCGGTAGCAGTAGGAAGGGAGGCAACAGAGAGGACACACATAACAGAGAGCAGCTGGGCCACAGCAAGGGCCCAGGCAACAGGGAGTACCCAGGCGATGGGGAAGTCCTACGTAACAGAGACGAGCTTGGCAACAGCAGGGACCCAGGCAACAGAGAGGAACCAGGCAACACAGGACCAGGTAACAGAGAGGAGCTTGACAACAGGAAGGACCCAGGCAACAGGGACGACCCATGCAACAGAGAGGACCCAGAGAAGAGCGAGGAGCTTGGCCACAGGAAGGAACCAGGTATTAGGGAGGATCCAGGGAGCAGAGAGGACCCAGGTCACAGAGAGGAACTTGGCAACAGGAAGGACCCCAGGCAACAGGGTAATCCAGGCAACAGAGAGGTCCTAGGCCACAGATTGGATCTTGGCAACAGAGAGTACCTTGGAAACAGGAAGGACCCAGGCAACAGGGAGGACCTAGGCAACAGAGGGGATCCAGGTAACAGAGAGGAGCTTGGCAACAGGAAGTACCCAGGTAACGGGGAGGACCCATGCAACAGAGATGACCCAGGTAACAGAGAGTGGCTTGGCATCAGGAAGAACCCAGGTAACAGGAACAACTAAGGCAACAGGGAGGACCCAGGTTACAGAGAGGCGCTTGGCAACAGGAAGTACCCATGCAACAGAGAGTAGCTTGGCATCAGGAAGGACCCACATAACAGGAAGAACTCAGGCAACAGGGAGGACCCAGGTTACAGGGAGGAGCTTGGCAACAGGCAGGACTCAGGCAACAGGGAGGACCGAAGTAAGAGAAAGGCCCCAGGAAACAAAGAGGAGCTTGGAAACAGGAAGGACCCAGGCAACGGTGAGTGCCCAGGTAACAGAGAGGAGCTTGGCAACAGGGAGGACCCAGGCAGAAGGGGGGAAATAGGCAACAGAGAAGTCTGAGGTAACAGAGAGGCGCTTGGCAACAGGAAGGATCCAGGCAATAGGGAGGACCACGACAATAGGGAGGACCCAGGCATTGGGGATGATACAGGCAATGGGAAGGAAACGGGTAACGTGAAGGAGCCAGGTAACAGTGAGTGCCTAGGTGAGAGGGAGGACCCAGGCAACACAAAGGACCGAGGTAGCAGAGACCATCTTGGGAATAGGAAGGACCCAAGTAACAGGGAGGACCCAAGCAACAGAGAGCACCCAAGTAAAAGAGAGGAGCTTGGCAACAGGATGGACCCAGGCAACAGGGAGGACCCAGGAAACAGAGAGGAGCTTGGCAACAATGAGGACTCAAGCAAGAGAGAGGACACAGGTAACAGACAGGAGATTGGCAAAAGGAAGGAACCAGGCAACAGGGAGTACCCAAGCAACAGAGAGCACCCAGGTAAAAGAGAGGAGCTTGGCAACAGGAGAGACCCAGGCAATAGGGAGGACTCCGGCATGGGGAGGACAGTGGCATTGGCGATTATGCAGGCAACGGGAAGGTAAGAGGTAATGTGAAGGAGACACGTCACATTGAGGGCGTAGGTAACAGTAGGCAGCTAGGCATCAGAGAGGACACACGTAACCGAGAGCAGGTTGGCCACAGCAAGGGCCCAGGCAACAGGGAGTACCCAGGAGACGGGGAAGTCCGACGTAACATAGAGGAGCTTGGCAACAGCAGTGACCCAGGCAACAGAGAGGAACCAGGCAACACAGGACGCAGGTAACAGGGAGGTGCTTGACAACAGGAACGACCCAGGCAACAGGGACGTCCCAGCCAACAGAGAGTACCCAGGGAAGAGCGAGGAGCTTGGCCACAGGAAGGAACCAGGTATTAGGGAGGATCCAGGGAACAGAGAGGACCCAGGTCACAGAGAGGAGCTTGGCAACAGGATGCACCCAGGCAACAGGGAGGACTCAGGAAACAGAGAGTAGATTCGCAAGAGGTAGGAACCAGGCAATGGGGAGGACTCAACTAACAGACAGGAGACTGACAACAGGAAGGACGCAGACAACATGGAGGACCCAGGCAACAGATAGGAACCAGGTAACAGGGAGGAGCTTGGCAAAAGGAAGCCACCAGGAAACAGGGACGACACAGGCTACAGAGAGGACCCAGGTAACAGAGAGGAGCTTGGCAACAGGATGGACCCAGGTAAGAGCCATGACACAGGCAACAGAGAACACCAAGGTAACAGAGAGGAGGTAGGCAACAGGGAGGACCCAGGCAGAAGCGAGGACCTAGGCAACAGAGAAATCTCAGGTAACAGAGAGGAGCTTGGCAACAGGAAGGACCCAGGCAAAAGGGGGGACATAGGCAACAGTGAAGACTGAGGTAACAGAGAGGAGCTTGGCAACAGGAAGGACCCTGGCAATAGGGAGGACAACGGCAATAGGGAGGACCCAGGCTTTGGGGATGATACAGGCAACGGGAAGGAAACGGGTAATGTGAAGGAGTCAGGTAACAGTGAGGGCCTGGGTGAGAGGGAGGACCGAGGCAACACAAAGGACCAAGGTAACAGAGACCATCTTGGGAATAGGAAGGACCCAGGTAACAGGGAATACACAGGTAACATAAAGGACCCAGATAACAGAGAGGAGCTTGGCAAAAGTAATGACCCAGGTAACAGGAAGAATCCAGGCAATGGGGAGGACCCAGGTATCAGAGAGGAGCTTGGAAACAGGGAGTACCCAGGCAACAGGGAGGACCCATGTAACAGAGACGACCTTGGCAACAGGAACGTCCCAGGCAACAGGGAGGAACCAGCAAACGGGTAGGACGCTGGCATTGTGGAGGATCAAGGGAAAGGAAAGCACCCAGGTAACTTGAAGGAGCCAGGTATCAGTGAGGGCATAAGTAACAGAGATGTCCCAGGCATCAGGGAGGACGCAGGCAATGGGGAGGACCCAGGTATTGGGGAGGAACCACGCAACGGGAAGGACCCAGGTAATGTGAAAGGGCCAGGAAACAGTGAGGGCCTAGGTAACAGGGAGGACCCAGGCAACAGAGAGGATCCACATAACAGAGAGTAGCTTCGCAACAGGATGGACCCAGGCAACAGGGAGGACCCAGTCAATCGGTAGGATCCAAGTATTTGGGAGGATCCAGGCAACGGGAAGGTCCTGGGTAAATTGAAGGACCAAGGTAACAGAAGGACCCAGGCAACAGGGAGGACCCAGGAAACAGAGAGTAGATTGGCAAGAGGTAGGAACCAGGCAATGGGGAGGACTCAACTAACAGACAGGAGACTGACAACAGGAAGGACGCAGACAACATGGAGGACCCAGGCAGCAGATAGGAACCAGGTAACAGGGAGGGGCTTAGCAAAAGGAAGCCACCAGGAAACAGGGACGACACAGGCCACAGAGAGGACCCAGGTAACAGAGAGGAGCTTGGCAACAGTGAGGACTCAGGCAACAGAGAGGA
Organism: Aselliscus stoliczkanus; assembly: GCA_033961575.1. Taxonomy (NCBI): domain Eukaryota; kingdom Metazoa; phylum Chordata; class Mammalia; order Chiroptera; family Hipposideridae; genus Aselliscus; species Aselliscus stoliczkanus. Next base: position 43,508 of record JAWWOG010000050.1, read on the forward strand.
CACAGGTAACAGACAGGAGATTGGCAACAGGAAGGACCCAGGCAACAGGGAGGACCCAAGCAACAGAGAGCACCCAGGTAAAAGAGAGGAGCTTGGCAAAAGGATGGACCCAGGCAACACTGAGGACCCAGGAAACAGAGAGTAGATTGGCAAGAGGTACGAACCAGACAATGGGGAGGACTCAACTAACAGACAGGAGACTGACAACAGGAAGGACGCAGACAACATGGAGGACCCAGGCAGCAGATAGGAACCAGGTAACAGGGAGGGGCTTAGCAAAAGGAAGCCTCCAGGAAACAGGGACGACACAGGCCACAGAGAAGACCCAGGTAACAGAGAGGTGCTCCGTAACAGGATGCACCCAGGCAACAGGGAGGACCCAGGAAACAGAGAGGAGCTTAGCATCAGTGAGGACTCAGGCAACAGAGAGGACACAGGTAACAGACAGGAGATTGGCAACAGGAAGGACCCAGGCAACAGGGAGGACCCAAGCAACAGAGAGCACCCAGGTAAGAGAGAGGAGCTTGGCAACAGTGAGGACTCAGGCAACAGAGAGGACACAGGTAACAGACAGGAGATTGGCAACAGGAAGGACCTAGGCAACAGGGAGGACCCAAGCACAAGAGAGCACCCAGGTAACAGAGAGGAGCTTGGCAACAGGATGCACCCAGGCAACTGGGAGGACCCAGGAAACAGAGAGGAGCTTGGCAACAGTGAGGACTCAGACAACAGAGAGGACACAGGTAACAGACAGGAGATTGGCAACAGGAAGGACCCAGGCAACAGGGAGTACCCAAGCAACAGAGAGCACCCAGGTAAAAGAGAGGAGCTTGGCAACAGGATGGACCCAGGCAACAGGGAGGACCTAGCCAACAGAGAACCCTCAGCTAACAGAGAGGAACTACGCAACAGGAAGGACCCAGGTAATAGCCTTGACACAGGCAACAGAGAACACCAAGGTAACAGAGAGGAGGTAGGCAACAGGGAGGACCCAGGCAGAAGCGAGAACCTGGGCAACAGAGAAAACTCAGGTAACAGAGAGGAGCTTGGCAACTGGAAGGACCCAGGCAACAGGTAGGACTCAGGCAACAGAGAGAACCCAGGTCACAGAGAGGAGCTTGGCAACAGGAGAGACCCAGGCAATAGGGAGGACTCCGGCATGGGGAGGACAGAGGCATTGGCGATTATGCAGGCCACCGGAAGGAAACAGGTAATGTGAAGGAGACACGTCACATTGAGGGCGTAGGTAACAGCAGGAAGGGAGGCAACAGAGAGGACACACGTAACAGAGAGCAGCTTTGCCACAGCAAGGGCCCAGGCAACAGGGAGTACCCAGGCGACGGGGAAGTCCTCCGTAACAGAGACGAACTTGGCAACAGTAGGGACCCAGGCAACAGAGAGGAACCAGGCAACACAGGACGCAGGAAACAGAGAGGAGCTTGACAACAGGAAGGACCCAGGCAACAGGGACGTCCCAGGCAACAGAGAGGACCCAGGGAAGAGAGAGGAGCTTGGCCACAGGAAGGAACCAGGTATTAGTGAGGATCCAGGGAACAGAGAGGAACCAGGTCACAGAGAGGAACTTGGCAACAGGAAGGACCCAGGCAACAGGGTAATCCAGGCAACAGAGAGGTCCCAGGTCACCGAGAGAATCTTGGCAACAGAGAGTACCTTCGAAACAGGAAGGATCCAGGCAACAGGGAGGACCTAGGCAACAGAGAAGACCCAGGTAACAGAGAGGAGCGTGGCAACAAGAAGTACCCCGGTAACGGGGAGGACCCATGCAACAGAGATGACCCAGGTAACAGAGAGTAGCTTGACATCAGGAAGGACCCAGGAAACACGGAGGACCCAGGAAACAGAGAGGAGCTAGGCAACAGTGAGGACTCAGGCAACAGAGAGGACACAAGTAACAGACAGGAGATTGGCAACAGGAAGGACCCAGGCAACAGGGAGGACCCAAGCAACAGAGAGCACCCAGGTAAAAGAGAGGAGCTTGGCAAAAGGATGGACCCAGGCAACAGGGACGACCCAGGAAACAGAGAGGAGCTTGGCAACACAGATGACTCAAGCAACAGAGAGGAAACAGGTAACAGACAGGAGATTGGCAACAAGAAGGACCCAGGCAAAGGGGAGAACCAAGCCAACAGAGAACCGTCAGCTAACAGAGAGGAACTTCGCAACAGGAAGGACTCAGGTAAGAGCCATGACACAGGCAACAGAGAACACCAAGCTAACTGAGAGGAGGTACGCAAGAGGGAGGACCCAGGCAGAAGCGAGGACCTAGGCAACAGAGAAAACTCAGTTAACAGAGAGGAGCTTGGCAACTGGAAGGACCCAGGCAACAGGTAGGTCTCAGGCAACAGAGAGAACCCAGGTCACAGAGAGGAGCTTGGCAACAGGAGAGACCCAGGCAATAGGGAGGACTCCGGCATGGGGAGGACAGAGGCATTGGCGATTATGCCGGCAACGGGAAGGTAACAGGTAATGTGAAGGAGACACGTGACATTGAGGGCGTAGGTAACATTAGGAAGGGAGGCAACAGAGAGGAAACACGTAACAGATAGGAGCTTGACAACAGGAAGGACCCAGGCAACAGGGACATCCCAGGCAACAGAGAGGACCCAGGGAAGAGAGAGGAGCTTGGCCACAGGAAGGAACCAGGTACTAGGGAGGATCCAGGGAACAGAGAGGACCCAGGTCACAGAGAGGAACTTGGCAACAGGAAGGACCCAGGCAACAGGGTAATCCAGGCAACAGACAGGTCCCAGGTCACCGAGAGGATTTTGGCAACAGAGAGTAGCTTGGAAACAGGAAGGACCTAGGCAACACGAAGGACCTAGGCAACAGAGAGGACCCAGGTAACAGAGAGGAGCGAGGCAACAAGAAGTACCCAGGTAACCAGGAGGACCCAGGTAACAGAGACTAGCGTGGCATCAGGAACGACGCAGGTACCAGGAAACACTCAGTCAAAAGGGAGGACCAAGGCAACAGAGAGGATCCACGTAACAGAGAGTAGCTTGGCAACAGGATGGACCCAGGCAACAGGGAGGACCCAGGCAAGGGGGAGGACCCAGGTATTTGGGAGGATCCAGGCAACGGGAAGGTCCCGGGTAACTTGAAGAACCAAGGTAACAGAAGGACCCAGGCAACAGGGAGGACCCAGGAAACAGAGAGTAGATTGGCAAGAGGTAGGAACCAGGCAATGGGGAGGACTCAACTAACAGACAGGAGACTGACAACAGGAAGGACGCAGACAAGATGGAGGACCCAGGCAGCAGATAGGAACCAGGTAACAGGGAGGGGCTTGGCAAAAGGAAGCCACCAGGAAACACCGACGACACAGGCCACAGAGAGGACCCAGGTAACAGAGAGGAGCTTGGCAACAGGATGCACCCAGGCAACAGGGATGACCCAGGAAACAGAGAGGAGCTTGGCAACAGTGAGGACTCAGGCAACAGAGAGGACACAAGTAACAGGAGATTGGCAACAGGAAGGAACCAGGCAACAGGGAGGACCCAAGCAACAGAGAGCACCCAGGTAAAAGAGAGGAGCTTGGCAACAGGATGGACCCAGGCAACAGGGAGGACCTAGGCAAAAGGGAGAACTTAGGCAAACGTGACCCCTCAGCTAACAGAGAGGAACTTCGCAACAGGAAGGACCCAGGTAAGAGCCATGACACAGGCAACAGAGAACACCAAGGTAACAGAGAGGAGGTAGGCAACAGGGAGGACCCAGGCAGAAGCGAGGACCTGGGCAACAGAGAAAACTCAGGTAACAGACAGGAGATTGGCAACAGGAAGGACCCAGGCAACAGGGAGAACTCAGGCAATAGAGAGAACCCAGGTCACAGAGAGGAGCTTGGCAACAGGAGAGACCCAGGTAATAGGGAGGACTCCGGTATAGGGAGGACAGAGGCATTGGCGATTATGCAGGCAACGGGAAGGAAACATGTAATGTGAAGGAGACACGTCACATTGAGGGCGTAGGTAACACTATGAAGGGAGGCAACAGAGAGGACACACGTAACAGAGAGCAGCTTGGCCACAGCAAGGGCCCAGGCAACAGGGAGTACACAGGCGACGGGGAAGTCCGATGTAACAGAGACGAGCTTGGCAACAGCAGGGACGCAGGCAACAGAGAGGAACCAGGCAACACAGGACGCATGTAACAGAGAGAAGTTTGACAACAGGAAGGACACAGGCAACAGGGAAGTCCCAGGCAACAGAGAGGACCCAGGGAAGAGAGAGGAGCTTGGCCACAGGAAGGAACCAGGTATTAGGGAGGATCCAGGGAACAGAGAGGACCCAGGTCACAGAGAGGAGCATGGCAACAAGAAGTACCCAGGTAACGGGGAGGACCCATGCAACAGAGATGACCCAGGTAACAGAGACTAGCTTGGCATCAGGAAGGACCCAGGTAACAGGAAGAACTCAGGCAACAGGGAGGACCCAGGTTACAGAGAGGCGCTTGGCAACACGAAAGACCCACGCAACAGAGAATAGCTTGGCATCGGGAAGGACCCACGTAACAGGAAGAACTCAGGCAACAGGGAGGACCCAGGTTACAGAGAGGAGCTTGGCCACAGGAAGGAACCAGGTATTAGGGAGGACCCAGGGAACAGAGAGGACCCAGGAAACAAAGAGGAGCTTGGCAACAGGAAGGACCCAGGCAAGGGTGAGTGCCCAGGTAACAGAGAGGAGCTCGGCAACAGGGGGGACCAGGGCAAAAGGGGGGACATAGGCAACAGAGAAGTCTGAGGTAACAGAGAGGAGCTTGGCAACAGGAAGGACCCAGGCAATAGGGAGGTCGACGGCAATAGGGAGGACCCAGGCATTGGGGATGATACAGGCAACGCAAAGGAAACGCGTAATGTGAAGGAGCCAGGTAACAGTGAGGGCCTAGGTGAGAGGGAGGACCCAGGCAACACAAAGGAATGAGGTAACAGAGACCATCTTGGGAATAGGAAGGTCCCCGGTAACAGGACATACACAGCTAACAGAAAAGACCCAGGTAACAGAGAGGAGCTTGGCAACAGGAATGACCCAGGTAACAGGAAGAACCGAGGCAATGGGGAGGACACAGGTATCAGAGAGGAGCTTTGAATCCGGGAGTACCCAAGCAACAGGGAGGACCCATGTAACAGAGAAGACCTTGGCAACAGGAAGGTCCCAGCAACAGGGAGGACTCAGCAAACGGGGAGGACCCAGGCATTGGGGACGATCAAGGCAAAGGAAAGCACCCAGGTAACTAGAAGGAGCCAGGTAAGAGGAGGGCATAAGTAAAATAGATGTCCCAGGCACCAGGGAGGACCCAGGCAATGGGGAAGACCCAGGTATTGTGGAGGAACCACACAACGGGAAGGACCCAGGTAACCTGAAGGGGCCAGGAAACAGTGAGGGCCTAGGTAACAGGGAGGACCCAGGCAACAGAGCGGATCCACGTAACAGAGAGTAGCTCGGCAACAGGATGGACCCAGGCAACAGGGAGGAACCAGGCAAGGGGGAGGACCCAGGTATTTGGGAGGATCCAGGCAACGGGAAGGTCCCGGGTAACTTGAAGGACCAAGGTAACAGAAGGACCCAGGCAACAGGGAGGACCCAGGAAACAGAGAGTAGATTGGCAAGAGGTAGGAACCAGGCAATGGGGAGGACTCAACTAACAGACAGGAGACTGACAACAGGAAGGACGCAGACAAGATGGAGGACCCAGGCAGCAGATAGGAACCAGGTAACAGGGAGGGGCTTGGCAAAAGGAAGCCACCAGGAAACAGCGACGACACAGGCCACAGAGAGGACCCAGGTAACAGAGAGGAGCTTGGCAACAGGATGCACCCAGGCAACAGGGATGACCCAGGAAACAGAGAGGAGCTTGGCAACAGTGAGGACTCAGGCAACAGAGAGGACACAAGTAACAGGAGATTGGCAACAGGAAGGACCCAGGCAACAGGGAGGACCCAAGCAACAGAGAGCACCCAGGTAAAAGAGAGGAGCTTGGCAACAGGATGGACCCAGGCAACAGGGAGGACCTAGGCAAAAGGGAGAACCTAGCCAAAAGAGAACCCTCAGCTAACAGAGAGGAACTTCGCAACAGGAAGGACCCAGGTAAGAGCCATGACACAGGCAACAGAGAACACCAAGGTAACAGAGAGGAGGTAGGCAACAGGGAGGACCCAGGCAGAAGCGAGGACCTGGGCAACAGAGAAAACTCAGGTAACAGACAGGAGATTGGCAACAGGAAGGACCCAGGCAACAGGGAGAACTCAGGCAATAGAGAGAACCCAGGTCACAGAGAGGAGCTTGGCAACAGGAGAGACCCAGGTAATAGGGAGGACTCCGGTATAGGGAGGACAGAGGCATTGGCGATTATGCAGGCAACGGGAAGGAAACATGTAATGTGAAGGAGACACGTCACATTGAGGGCGTAGGTAACACTATGAAGGGAGGCAACAGAGAGGACACACGTAACAGAGAGCAGCTTGGCCACAGCAAGGGCCCAGGCAACAGGGAGTACACAGGCGACGGGGAAGTCCGATGTAACAGAGACGAGCTTGGCAACAGCAGGGATGCAGGCAACAGAGAGGAACCAGGCAACACAGGACGCATGTAACAGAGAGGAGCTTGACAACAGGAAGGACCCAGGCAATAGGGACGTCCCAGGCAACAGAGAGGACCCAGGGAAGAGAGAGGAGCTTGGCCACAGGAAGGAACTAGGTATCAGGGAGGATCCAGTGAACAGAGAGGACCCAGGTCACAGAGAGGAACTTGGCAATAGGAAGGACCCAGGCAACAGGGTAATCCAGGCAACAGAGAGGTCCCAGGTCAACGAGAGGATCTTGGCAACAGAGAGTACTTTCGAAACAGGAAGGACCCAGGCAACAGGGAGGACCTAGGCAACAGAGAGGACCCAGGTAACAGAGAGGAGCGTGGCAACAGGAAGTACCCAGGTAACGGGGAGGACCCATGCAACAGAGATGACCCAGGTAACAGAGAGTAGCCTGACATCAGGAAGGACCCAGGTACCAGGAAAAACTCAGGCAACAGGGAGGACCTAGGTTACAGAGAGGAGCTTGGCAACAGGAAGGACCCATGCAACAGAGAGGAGCTTGGCATCAGGAAGGACCCATGTAACAGGAAGAACTCAGGCAACAAGGAGGACCCAGGTTACAGAGAGGAGCTTGGCAACAGGCAGGACCCAGGCAACAGGGAGGACCCAAGTAACAGAGAGGACCCGGGAAACAAAGAGGAGCTTGGCAACAGGAGGCACCCAAGCTATGGTGAGTGCCCAGGTAAGAGAGAGGAGCTTGGCAACAGGGTGGACCCAGGCAAAAGGGGGGACATAGGCAACAGAGAAGTCTGAGGTAACAGAGAGGAGTTTGGCAACAGGAAGGACCCAGGCAACAGGGTAATCCAGGCAACAGAGCGGTCCCAGGTCACCGAGAGGATCTTGGCAACAGAGACTACCTTCGAAACAGGAATGACCCAGGCAACAGGCAGGACCTAGGCAACAGAGAGGACCTAGGTGACAGAGAGGAGCGTGGCAACAAGAAGTACCCAGGTAACGGGGAGGACCCATGCAACAGAGATGACCCAGGTAACAGAGAGTAGCTTGGCATCAGGAAGGACCCAGGTAACAGGAAGAACTCAGGCAACAGGGAGGACCCAGGTTACAGAGAGGCGCTTGGTAACAGGAAGGACCCACGCAACAGAGAGTAGCTTGGCATCAGGAAGGACCCACGTAACAGGAAGAACTCAGGCAACAGGGAGGACCCAGGTTAGAGAGGAGCTTGGCAACAGGCAGGACCCAGGCAACAGGGAGGACCCAAGTAACAGAGAGGACCCAGGAAACAAAGAGGAGCTTGGCAACAGGAAGGACCCAGGCAATAGGGAGGTCGACGGCAATAGGGAGGACCCAGGCATTGGGGATGATACAGGCAACGCGAAGGAAACAGGTAATGTGAAGGAGCCAGGTAACAGTGAGGGCCTAGGTGAGAGAGAGGACCCAGGCAACACAAAGGACCGAGGAAACAGAGACCATCTTGGGAATATTAAGGACCCAGGTAACACGGAATACACAGGTAACAGAAAAGACCCAGGTAACAGAGAGGAACTTGGCAACAGGAATGACCCAGGTAACAGGAAGAACCCAGTCAATGGGAAGGGCCCAGGTATCAGAGGAGCTTGGAAACAGGGAGTACCCAGGCAACAGGGAGGACCCATGTAACAGAGATGACCTTGGAAACAGGAAGGTCCCAGGGAACAGGGAGGACCCAGCAAATGGGGAGGACCCAGGCATTGGGGAGGATCAAGGGAAAGGAAAGCACCCAGGTAACTTGAAGGAGCCTGGTAACAGTGAGGGCATAAGTAACAGAGATGTCCCAGGCATCAGGGAGGACCCAGGCAATGGGGAGGAGCCAGGTATTGGGGAGGAAGCACGCAACGGGAAGGACCCAGGTAACGTGAAGGGGCCAGGAAACAGTGAGGGCCTAGGTAACAGGGAGGACCCAGGCAACAGAGAGGATCCACGTAACAGAGAGTAGCTTGGCAACAGGATGGACCCAGGCAACAGAGAGGACCCAGGTGACAGAGAGGAGCTTGGCAACAGAGAGGACTCAAACAACAGAGACGACACAGGTAACAGACAGGAGATTGGCAACAGGAAGGACCCAGGCAAAAGGGAGAAGCTAGCCCACAGAGAACCCTCAGCTAACAGAGAGGAACTTCGCAACAGGAAGGAACGAGGTAAGAGCCATGACACAGGCAAAGGAGAGTACCAAGGTAACAGAGAGGAGGTAGGCAACAGGGAGGACCTAGGCAGAAGCGAGGACCTGGGTAACAGAGAAAACTCAAGTAACAGAGAGGAGCTTGGGAACTGGAAGGAACCAGGCAACAGGTAGGACTCAGGCAACAGAGAGAACCCAGGTCACAGAGAGGAGCTTGGCAACAGGAGAGACCCAGGCAATAGGGAGGACTCAAGCATGCGGAGGACAGAGGCATTGGCGATTATGCTGGCAACGGGAAGGAAACAGGTAATGTGAAGGAGACACGTCACATTGAGGCATAGGTAAGAGTATGAAGGGAGGCTACAGGGAGGACACACGTAACACAGAGCAGCTTGGCCACAGCAAGGGCCCAGGCAACAGGGAGTACCCAGGCGACAGGGAAGTCCGATGTAACAGAGAGGAGATTGACAACAGCACGGACCCAGGCAACAGAGAGGAACCATGCAACAGAGGACGCAGGTAACAGAGAGGAGCTTGACAACAGGAAGGACCCAGGCAATAGGGACGTCCCAGGCCACAGAGAGGACCCAGGGAAGAGAGAGGAGCGTGGCCACAGGAAGGAACCAGGTATTAGGGAGGATCGAGGGAACTGAGAGGATCCAGGACACAGAGAGGAGCATGGCAACAGGAAGTATCCAGGCAACAGGGAGGACCCAGGCAATGTGGAGGACCCAGTCACTGGGGAGGATCCAGGTATCGGGAAGGACCCAGGTAACGTGAAGGACCAAGGTATCCAAAGGACCCAGCAACAGACAGGACCCAAGCAACAGAGAGGACCCAGGTAATAGAGAGGAGCTTGGCAACAGGATGGAGCCAGGCAACAGGGACGACCCAGGAAACAGAGAGGAACTTGGAAACAGTGAGGACTCAGGCAACAGAGAGGACACAGGTAACAGACAGGAGATTGGCAACAGGAAGGACCCAGGCAACAGGGAGGACCCAAGCAACAGAGAGCACCCAGGTAACAAAGAGGAGCTTGGCAACAGGATGGACCCAGGCAACAGGGACGACCCAGGAAACAGAGAGGAGCTTGGCAACAGTGAGGACTCAAGCAACAGGGAGGACAGAGGTAACAGACAGGAGATTGGCAACAGGGAGGACCCAGGCAAAAGGGAGAACCTAGCCAACAGAGATTCCTCAGCTAACATAGAGGAACTTCGCAACAGGAAGGACCCAGGTAAGAGAGATGACACAGGCAACAGAGAAGACCAAGGTAACAGACAGTAGGTAGGCAACAGGGAGGACCCAGGCAGAAGCGAGGACCTGGGTAACAGAGAAAACTCAGGTAACAGAGAGGAGCTTGGCAACAGGAAGGACCCAGGCAACAGGTAGCACTCAGGCAACAGAGAGGACCCAGGTCACAGAGAGGAGCTTCGCAACAGGAGAGACCCAGGTAATAGGGAGGACTCTGGCAATGGGGAGGACAGAGGCATTGACGATTATGCAAGCAAGGGGAAGGAAACAGGTAATGTGAAGGAGACATGTCACATTGAGGGCATAGGTAAGAGTAGGAAGGGAGGCAACAGAGAGGACACACGTAACAGAGAGTAGCTTGGCCAAAGCAAGGGCCCAGGCAACAGGGAGTACGCAGGCGACGGGGAAGTCCGACGTAACATAGAGGAGCTTGGCAACAGCAGGGACCCAGGCAACAGAGAGGAACCAGGCAACACAGGACCCAGGTACAGAGAGGAGCTTGGCAACAAGAGTTACACAGGAAACCGGGGTTACCCAGGCAACAGGATGACCCCGGTAACAGAGAGGAGCTTGACAACAAGAGTTACCAAGGCAACCGGAGTTACCGAGGCAACAGGAATTACCTAGGCAACATGGAAGACCCCAGTGACAGAGAGGAGCTTGGCAACAGGAGTGTCCCCGGTAACAGAGAAGAGCTTGGCAACAGGAGTTACACAGGAAACAGGAGGTACCCAGGCAACAGGTGTTACCTAGGCAATAGGGGTTACCCAGGTAACAGTGTGGAGCTTGGGAACAGGAGTTTCCCAGGCAATAGGATTTACTCAGGCAACAGGATTTACCCACGTAACAGAGAGGAACTTGGCCAAAGGGGTTACCCTGGCAACAGTAGTTACCAAGGCAACTGTGAGATCCCAGGTTACAGAGAGGAGATTCACAACCGGAGTTACCCACGCGACAGGAGTTACCGAGGCAACTGGCATTACCCAGGGAAATCAGAGGACAGGAGTAACAGAGATGAGCATGGCAACAGGAGTTACCCAGGCAACAAGAGTTACCCAGGCAACAGGACTTACCCAGGTAACAGTGCGAAGCTTCGCAACAGGAGTTACCCCGGAAAGAGGAGTTACCCAGTCAACAGGAGTTACCCAGGCAGCAGGGAGGACCCGGGTAACAGAGAGGAGCTTGGCAGCAGGAGTTACCCAGGCAACAGGAGTTTTCAAGGCAACAGGAATTACCCAGGCAACAGAAAGGACCCAAGTAACAGAGAGGAGCTTGGCAACAAGAGTTACCCAGGCAACAGAAGTTACCCAGGAAACAGGGAGAACCCCAGTAACAGCGAGGAGCTGGACAACAGGAGTGACCCAGGTAACAGAGAGGAGCTTGGCAACAGGAGTTAACCAGGAAACAGGAGTTACCCAGTCAACAGGAGTTACCCAGGCAACAGGGAGGACCCGGGTAACAGAGAGGAGCTTGGCAACAGGAGTTACCCAGGCAACAGGAGTTACCCAGGTAACAGTGAGGATGTTGACAACAGGAGTTACCCAGGCAACAGGAGTTACACAGGCAACAGAAGTTACCCAGGCAACAGGAGTTACCCAGGCAAAAGGAAATACCCAGGTAACAGTGAGGAGCTTGGCAACAGGAGTTACCCAGGCAACAGGAGTTACCCAAATAACAGTGAGGACCATGGCAACAGAAGTTACCCAGGCAACAGGAGTTACACAGGGAACAGTATTTACCCAGGCAACATAGAGGACCCAGGTAACAGAGAGGAGCTTGCCAACAGGAGTTACCCAGGAAACAGGAGTTACGCAGGCAACAGGAATTACCGAGGCAACAGAGATGACCCCGGTAACAGAGGAGCTTAGCAACAGGAGTTACCCAGGCAACAGGAGTTACCCAGGTAACAGGGAGGACCTCGGTAACAGAGAGGAGCTTGGCCACAGGAGTTACCCAGGCAACAGGAGTTACCCAGGCAACAGGAGTTACCCAGGTAACAGTGAGGAGTTTGGCCACAGGAGTTACCAAGGCAACAAGAGTTACCCAGGCAACAGAAGTT
>JAWWOG010000051.1:0-55000 GCA_033961575.1 Aselliscus stoliczkanus
TAGGTTTTTTGACATGACCGAATTGACTTCAGTTTCCGATGCAGGGACCTCCGCAATTGACGTTCCTGCCAACTCTGATTGCACGTTTGTTAGATCAGATCGAATACGGTCCTCGGTGCTAGTAAACATGTCTCTCTTCCTCCAGTAGGAGCTAACGTGTGAGAAATGACATCTCATTCTATTGCCGTCTGATCCACATCCAGCAGTCTGACTGTGTTTGGATACCCGCTTTAGACGAAAACACACGTATCCGGGTCGCTTTCTTAGGCAAACCTGTGTTTCATAGTGCCAATCAGCTCTGAATGCCCTGTTCCTCTTCTCGTGAGCTTGAAGGCTTCCTGACGCTTTGAGGTTCGTTTGTGATCAGTACTGACACTTGCAAGCAGTGGCCATTGCAGTGGGAGATCAGAGTGGCTGGGTCCTGAACACTGAAACGCTTTGGGCAACGGCCACACGCTTCGCTGCCCTCCTTCCTGTGCAAGGGGTGTGTTACGTCACTGATTTGGGAGGAGTACTCCTTCCTTCAGCCCGTTAGTTACAGGCCGGCACGGAACGCGGCAGGCTGCGGATGAAGTCTCTGCCTTGATATGACCGCACTGGACTTTGTCGACATGGTGGTATCGATTTCAATTGTCCGAAACAGGTACCTCCGCAATTGACTTCCTGCCAGGTTGGTATGCAAGTTTGTTACAGGGGAGCCAAACACGTTGCCCATGGATAGTCAACATGCCTCGCTGATCTAGTATCAGCAATCGCATTAGGAATGACAGCTCATTCTATTGCCATCTGCTCTGCAGCCAGCATTGTGTCTGAGTTCGGAAACCCGCGTTAGACGAAAACACTTCCATCCACTTCTCCTGCTTTGGGAAATTTGTGATTCTTTGTGCCCATCAGCTCTGAACGTGAATGCACTCTTCATCTACATGTGTCGCCTAATATTTCCTATAGATTTGAGGTTTGTGTGTCTGCAGAACTGACACGGAGTTACTGGGCATTGCAGTGGAATTTCAGTGAGGCTTGGTCAGGAACACTGAAACGCTTTGGGCAACAGACACACAGTACCCTGCTCTCATTCCTGTGCAAGGGTTGCACTACATCCATGTTTCAGGAGCCTTTTCCGTGGATTACTCCATTAGGTACCGCAAGGAACATGACGTGTGAGCCAGGGGATGAAGCCTCTGACTTGATCTGCCTGCACTAGGTTTTTTGACATGACCGAATTGACTTCAGTTTCCGATGCAGGGACCTCCGCAATTGACGTTCCTGCCAACTCTGATTGCACGTTTGTTAGATCAGATCGAATACGGTCCTCGGTGCTAGTAAACATGTCTCTCTGCCTCCAGTAGGAGCTAACGTGTGAGAAATGACATCTCATTCTATTGCCGTCTGATCCACATCCAGCAGTCTGACTGTGTTTGGATACCCGCTTTAGACGAAAACACACGTATCCGGGTCGCTTTCTTAGGCAAACCTGTGTTTCATAGTGCCAATCAGCTCTGAATGCCCTGTTCCTCTTCTCGTGAGCTTGAATGCTTCCTGACGCTTTGAGGTTCGTTTGTGATCAGTACTGACACTTGCAAGCAGTGGCCATTGCAGTGGGAGATCAGAGTGGCTGGGTCCTGAACACTGAAACGCTTTGGGCAACGGCCACACGCTTCGCTGCCCTCCTTCCTGTGCAAGGGGTGTGTTACGTCACTGATTTGGGAGGAGTACTCCTTCCTTCAGCCCGTTAGTTACAGGCCGGCACGGAACGCGGCAGGCTGCGGATGAAGTCTCTGCCTTGATATGACCGCACTGGACTTTGTCGACATGGTGGTATCGATTTCAATTGTCCGAAACAGGTACCTCCGCAATTGACTTCCTGCCAGGTTGGTATGCAAGTTTGTTACAGGGGAGCCAAACACGGTGCCCATGGATAGTCAACATGCCTCGCTGATCTAGTATCAGCAATCGCATTAGGAATGACAGCTCATTCTATTGCCATCTGCTCTGCAGCCAGCATTGTGTCTGAGTTCGGAAACCCGCGTTAGACGAAAACACTTCCATCCACTTCTCCTGCTTTGGGAAATTTGTGATTCTTTGTGCCCATCAGCTCTGAACGTGAATGCACTCTTCATCTACATGTGTCGCCTAATATTTCCTATAGATTTGAGGTTTGTGTGTCTGCAGAACTGACACGGAGTTACTGGGCATTGCAGTGGAATTTCAGTGAGGCTTGGTCAGGAACACTGAAACGCTTTGGGCAACAGACACACAGTACCCTGCTCTCATTCCTGTGCAAGGGTTGCACTACATCCATGTTTCAGGAGCCTTTTCCGTGGATTACTCCATTAGGTACCGCAAGGAACATGACGTGTGAGCCAGGGGATGAAGCCTCTGACTTGATCTGCCTGCACTAGGTTTTTGACATGACCGAATTGACTTCAGTTTCCGATGCAGGGACCTCCGCAATTGACGTTCCTGCCAACTCTGATTGCACGTTTGTTAGATCAGATCGAATACGGTCCTCGGTGCTAGTAAACATGTCTCTCTTCCTCCAGTAGGAGCTAACGTGTGAGAAATGACATCTCATTCTATTGCCGTCTGATCCACATCCAGCAGTCTGACTGTGTTTGGATACCCGCTTTAGACGAAAACACACGTATCCGGGTCGCTTTCTTAGGCAAACCTGTGTTTCATAGTGCCAATCAGCTCTGAATGCCCTGTTCCTCTTCTCGTGAGCTTGAATGCTTCCTGACGCTTTGAGGTTCGTTTGTGATCAGTACTGACACTTGCAAGCAGTGGCCATTGCAGTGGGAGATCAGAGTGGCTGGGTCCTGAACACTGAAACGCTTTGGGCAACGGCCACACGCTTCGCTGCCCTCCTTCCTGTGCAAGGGGTGTGTTACGTCACTGATTTGGGAGGAGTACTCCTTCCTTCAGCCCGTTAGTTACAGGCCGGCACGGAACGCGGCAGGCTGCGGATGAAGTCTCTGCCTTGATATGACCGCACTGGACTTTGTCGACATGGTGGTATCGATTTCAATTGTCCGAAACAGGTACCTCCGCAATTGACTTCCTGCCAGGTTGGTATGCAAGTTTGTTACAGGGGAGCCAAACACGGTGCCCATGGATAGTCAACATGCCTCGCTGATCTAGTATCAGCAATCGCATTAGGAATGACAGCTCATTCTATTGCCATCTGCTCTGCAGCCAGCATTGTGTCTGAGTTCGGAAACCCGCGTTAGACGAAAACACTTCCATCCACTTCTCCTGCTTTGGGAAATTTGTGATTCTTTGTGCCCATCAGCTCTGAACGTGAATGCACTCTTCATCTACATGTGTCGCCTAATATTTCCTATAGATTTGAGGTTTGTGTGTCTGCAGAACTGACACGGAGTTACTGGGCATTGCAGTGGAATTTCAGTGAGGCTTGGTCAGGAACACTGAAACGCTTTGGGCAACAGACACACAGTACCCTGCTCTCATTCCTGTGCAAGGGTTGCACTACATCCATGTTTCAGGAGCCTTTTCCGTGGATTACTCCATTAGGTACCGCAAGGAACATGACGTGTGAGCCAGGGGATGAAGCCTCTGACTTGATCTGCCTGCACTAGGTTTTTGACATGACCGAATTGACTTCAGTTTCCGATGCAGGGACCTCCGCAATTGACGTTCCTGCCAACTCTGATTGCACGTTTGTTAGATCAGATCGAATACGGTCCTCGGTGCTAGTAAACATGTCTCTCTTCCTCCAGTAGGAGCTAACGTGTGAGAAATGACATCTCATTCTATTGCCGTCTGATCCACATCCAGCAGTCTGACTGTGTTTGGATACCCGCTTTAGACGAAAACACACGTATCCGGGTCGCTTTCTTAGGCAAACCTGTGTTTCATAGTGCCAATCAGCTCTGAATGCCCTGTTCCTCTTCTCGTGAGCTTGAATGCTTCCTGACGCTTTGAGGTTCGTTTGTGATCAGTACTGACACTTGCAAGCAGTGGCCATTGCAGTGGGAGATCAGAGTGGCTGGGTCCTGAACACTGAAACGCTTTGGGCAACGGCCACACGCTTCGCTGCCCTCCTTCCTGTGCAAGGGGTGTGTTACGTCACTGATTTGGGAGGAGTACTCCTTCCTTCAGCCCGTTAGTTACAGGCCGGCACGGAACGCGGCAGGCTGCGGATGAAGTCTCTGCCTTGATATGACCGCACTGGACTTTGTCGACATGGTGGTATCGATTTCAATTGTCCGAAACAGGTACCTCCGCAATTGACTTCCTGCCAGGTTGGTATGCAAGTTTGTTACAGGGGAGCCAAACACGGTGCCCATGGATAGTCAACATGCCTCGCTGATCTAGTATCAGCAATCGCATTAGGAATGACAGCTCATTCTATTGCCATCTGCTCTGCAGCCAGCATTGTGTCTGAGTTCGGAAACCCGCGTTAGACGAAAACACTTCCATCCACTTCTCCTGCTTTGGGAAATTTGTGATTCTTTGTGCCCATCAGCTCTGAACGTGAATGCACTCTTCATCTACATGTGTCGCCTAATATTTCCTATAGATTTGAGGTTTGTGTGTCTGCAGAACTGACACGGAGTTACTGGGCATTGCAGTGGAATTTCAGTGAGGCTTGGTCAGGAACACTGAAACGCTTTGGGCAACAGACACACAGTACCCTGCTCTCATTCCTGTGCAAGGGTTGCACTACATCCATGTTTCAGGAGCCTTTTCCGTGGATTACTCCATTAGGTACCGCAAGGAACATGACGTGTGAGCCAGGGGATGAAGCCTCTGACTTGATCTGCCTGCACTAGGTTTTTGACATGACCGAATTGACTTCAGTTTCCGATGCAGGGACCTCCGCAATTGACGTTCCTGCCAACTCTGATTGCACGTTTGTTAGATCAGATCGAATACGGTCCTCGGTGCTAGTAAACATGTCTCTCTTCCTCCAGTAGGAGCTAACGTGTGAGAAATGACATCTCATTCTATTGCCGTCTGATCCACATCCAGCAGTCTGACTGTGTTTGGATACCCGCTTTAGACGAAAACACACGTATCCGGGTCGCTTTCTTAGGCAAACCTGTGTTTCATAGTGCCAATCAGCTCTGAATGCCCTGTTCCTCTTCTCGTGAGCTTGAATGCTTCCTGACGCTTTGAGGTTCGTTTGTGATCAGTACTGACACTTGCAAGCAGTGGCCATTGCAGTGGGAGATCAGAGTGGCTGGGTCCTGAACACTGAAACGCTTTGGGCAACGGCCACACGCTTCGCTGCCCTCCTTCCTGTGCAAGGGGTGTGTTACGTCACTGATTTGGGAGGAGTACTCCTTCCTTCAGCCCGTTAGTTACAGGCCGGCACGGAACGCGGCAGGCTGCGGATGAAGTCTCTGCCTTGATATGACCGCACTGGACTTTGTCGACATGGTGGTATCGATTTCAATTGTCCGAAACAGGTACCTCCGCAATTGACTTCCTGCCAGGTTGGTATGCAAGTTTGTTACAGGGGAGCCAGACACGGTGCCCATGGATAGTCAACATGCCTCGCTGATCTAGTATCAGCAATCGCATTAGGAATGACAGCTCATTCTATTGCCATCTGCTCTGCAGCCAGCATTGTGTCTGAGTTCGGAAACCCGCGTTAGACGAAAACACTTCCATCCACTTCTCCTGCTTTGGGAAATTTGTGATTCTTTGTGCCCATCAGCTCTGAACGTGAATGCACTCTTCATCTACATGTGTCGCCTAATATTTCCTATAGATTTGAGGTTTGTGTGTCTGCAGAACTGACACGGAGTTACTGGGCATTGCAGTGGAATTTCAGTGAGGCTTGGTCAGGAACACTGAAACGCTTTGGGCAACAGACACACAGTACCCTGCTCTCATTCCTGTGCAAGGGTTGCACTACATCCATGTTTCAGGAGCCTTTTCCGTGGATTACTCCATTAGGTACCGCAAGGAACATGACGTGTGAGCCAGGGGATGAAGCCTCTGACTTGATCTGCCTGCACTAGGTTTTTGACATGACCGAATTGACTTCAGTTTCCGATGCAGGGACCTCCGCAATTGACGTTCCTGCCAACTCTGATTGCACGTTTGTTAGATCAGATCGAATACGGTCCTCGGTGCTAGTAAACATGTCTCTCTTCCTCCAGTAGGAGCTAACGTGTGAGAAATGACATCTCATTCTATTGCCGTCTGATCCACATCCAGCAGTCTGACTGTGTTTGGATACCCGCTTTAGACGAAAACACACGTATCCGGGTCGCTTTCTTAGGCAAACCTGTGTTTCATAGTGCCAATCAGCTCTGAATGCCCTGTTCCTCTTCTCGTGAGCTTGAATGCTTCCTGACGCTTTGAGGTTCGTTTGTGATCAGTACTGACACTTGCAAGCAGTGGCCATTGCAGTGGGAGATCAGAGTGGCTGGGTCCTGAACACTGAAACGCTTTGGGCAACGGCCACACGCTTCGCTGCCCTCCTTCCTGTGCAAGGGGTGTGTTACGTCACTGATTTGGGAGGAGTACTCCTTCCTTCAGCCCGTTAGTTACAGGCCGGCACGGAACGCGGCAGGCTGCGGATGAAGTCTCTGCCTTGATATGACCGCACTGGACTTTGTCGACATGGTGGTATCGATTTCAATTGTCCGAAACAGGTACCTCCGCAATTGACTTCCTGCCAGGTTGGTATGCAAGTTTGTTACAGGGGAGCCAAACACGGTGCCCATGGATAGTCAACATGCCTCGCTGATCTAGTATCAGCAATCGCATTAGGAATGACAGCTCATTCTATTGCCATCTGCTCTGCAGCCAGCATTGTGTCTGAGTTCGGAAACCCGCGTTAGACGAAAACACTTCCATCCACTTCTCCTGCTTTGGGAAATTTGTGATTCTTTGTGCCCATCAGCTCTGAACGTGAATGCACTCTTCATCTACATGTGTCGCCTAATATTTCCTATAGATTTGAGGTTTGTGTGTCTGCAGAACTGACACGGAGTTACTGGGCATTGCAGTGGAATTTCAGTGAGGCTTGGTCAGGAACACTGAAACGCTTTGGGCAACAGACACACAGTACCCTGCTCTCATTCCTGTGCAAGGGTTGCACTACATCCATGTTTCAGGAGCCTTTTCCGTGGATTACTCCATTAGGTACCGCAAGGAACATGACGTGTGAGCCAGGGGATGAAGCCTCTGACTTGATCTGCCTGCACTAGGTTTTTGACATGACCGAATTGACTTCAGTTTCCGATGCAGGGACCTCCGCAATTGACGTTCCTGCCAACTCTGATTGCACGTTTGTTAGATCAGATCGAATACGGTCCTCGGTGCTAGTAAACATGTCTCTCTTCCTCCAGTAGGAGCTAACGTGTGAGAAATGACATCTCATTCTATTGCCGTCTGATCCACATCCAGCAGTCTGACTGTGTTTGGATACCCGCTTTAGACGAAAACACACGTATCCGGGTCGCTTTCTTAGGCAAACCTGTGTTTCATAGTGCCAATCAGCTCTGAATGCCCTGTTCCTCTTCTCGTGAGCTTGAATGCTTCCTGACGCTTTGAGGTTCGTTTGTGATCAGTACTGACACTTGCAAGCAGTGGCCATTGCAGTGGGAGATCAGAGTGGCTGGGTCCTGAACACTGAAACGCTTTGGGCAACGGCCACACGCTTCGCTGCCCTCCTTCCTGTGCAAGGGGTGTGTTACGTCACTGATTTGGGAGGAGTACTCCTTCCTTCAGCCCGTTAGTTACAGGCCGGCACGGAACGCGGCAGGCTGCGGATGAAGTCTCTGCCTTGATATGACCGCACTGGACTTTGTCGACATGGTGGTATCGATTTCAATTGTCCGAAACAGGTACCTCCGCAATTGACTTCCTGCCAGGTTGGTATGCAAGTTTGTTACAGGGGAGCCAGACACGGTGCCCATGGATAGTCAACATGCCTCGCTGATCTAGTATCAGCAATCGCATTAGGAATGACAGCTCATTCTATTGCCATCTGCTCTGCAGCCAGCATTGTGTCTGAGTTCGGAAACCCGCGTTAGACGAAAACACTTCCATCCACTTCTCCTGCTTTGGGAAATTTGTGATTCTTTGTGCCCATCAGCTCTGAACGTGAATGCACTCTTCATCTACATGTGTCGCCTAATATTTCCTATAGATTTGAGGTTTGTGTGTCTGCAGAACTGACACGGAGTTACTGGGCATTGCAGTGGAATTTCAGTGAGGCTTGGTCAGGAACACTGAAACGCTTTGGGCAACAGACACACAGTACCCTGCTCTCATTCCTGTGCAAGGGTTGCACTACATCCATGTTTCAGGAGCCTTTTCCGTGGATTACTCCATTAGGTACCGCAAGGAACATGACGTGTGAGCCAGGGGATGAAGCCTCTGACTTGATCTGCCTGCACTAGGTTTTTTGACATGACCGAATTGACTTCAGTTTCCGATGCAGGGACCTCCGCAATTGACGTTCCTGCCAACTCTGATTGCACGTTTGTTAGATCAGATCGAATACGGTCCTCGGTGCTAGTAAACATGTCTCTCTTCCTCCAGTAGGAGCTAACGTGTGAGAAATGACATCTCATTCTATTGCCGTCTGATCCACATCCAGCAGTCTGACTGTGTTTGGATACCCGCTTTAGACGAAAACACACGTATCCGGGTCGCTTTCTTAGGCAAACCTGTGTTTCATAGTGCCAATCAGCTCTGAATGCCCTGTTCCTCTTCTCGTGAGCTTGAATGCTTCCTGACGCTTTGAGGTTCGTTTGTGATCAGTACTGACACTTGCAAGCAGTGGCCATTGCAGTGGGAGATCAGAGTGGCTGGGTCCTGAACACTGAAACGCTTTGGGCAACGGCCACACGCTTCGCTGCCCTCCTTCCTGTGCAAGGGGTGTGTTACGTCACTGATTTGGGAGGAGTACTCCTTCCTTCAGCCCGTTAGTTACAGGCCGGCACGGAACGCGGCAGGCTGCGGATGAAGTCTCTGCCTTGATATGACCGCACTGGACTTTGTCGACATGGTGGTATCGATTTCAATTGTCCGAAACAGGTACCTCCGCAATTGACTTCCTGCCAGGTTGGTATGCAAGTTTGTTACAGGGGAGCCAGACACGGTGCCCATGGATAGTCAACATGCCTCGCTGATCTAGTATCAGCAATCGCATTAGGAATGACAGCTCATTCTATTGCCATCTGCTCTGCAGCCAGCATTGTGTCTGAGTTCGGAAACCCGCGTTAGACGAAAACACTTCCATCCACTTCTCCTGCTTTGGGAAATTTGTGATTCTTTGTGCCCATCAGCTCTGAACGTGAATGCACTCTTCATCTACATGTGTCGCCTAATATTTCCTATAGATTTGAGGTTTGTGTGTCTGCAGAACTGACACGGAGTTACTGGGCATTGCAGTGGAATTTCAGTGAGGCTTGGTCAGGAACACTGAAACGCTTTGGGCAACAGACACACAGTACCCTGCTCTCATTCCTGTGCAAGGGTTGCACTACATCCATGTTTCAGGAGCCTTTTCCGTGGATTACTCCATTAGGTACCGCAAGGAACATGACGTGTGAGCCAGGGGATGAAGCCTCTGACTTGATCTGCCTGCACTAGGTTTTTGACATGACCGAATTGACTTCAGTTTCCGATGCAGGGACCTCCGCAATTGACGTTCCTGCCAACTCTGATTGCACGTTTGTTAGATCAGATCGAATACGGTCCTCGGTGCTAGTAAACATGTCTCTCTTCCTCCAGTAGGAGCTAACGTGTGAGAAATGACATCTCATTCTATTGCCGTCTGATCCACATCCAGCAGTCTGACTGTGTTTGGATACCCGCTTTAGACGAAAACACACGTATCCGGGTCGCTTTCTTAGGCAAACCTGTGTTTCATAGTGCCAATCAGCTCTGAATGCCCTGTTCCTCTTCTCGTGAGCTTGAATGCTTCCTGACGCTTTGAGGTTCGTTTGTGATCAGTACTGACACTTGCAAGCAGTGGCCATTGCAGTGGGAGATCAGAGTGGCTGGGTCCTGAACACTGAAACGCTTTGGGCAACGGCCACACGCTTCGCTGCCCTCCTTCCTGTGCAAGGGGTGTGTTACGTCACTGATTTGGGAGGAGTACTCCTTCCTTCAGCCCGTTAGTTACAGGCCGGCACGGAACGCGGCAGGCTGCGGATGAAGTCTCTGCCTTGATATGACCGCACTGGACTTTGTCGACATGGTGGTATCGATTTCAATTGTCCGAAACAGGTACCTCCGCAATTGACTTCCTGCCAGGTTGGTATGCAAGTTTGTTACAGGGGAGCCAGACACGGTGCCCATGGATAGTCAACATGCCTCGCTGATCTAGTATCAGCAATCGCATTAGGAATGACAGCTCATTCTATTGCCATCTGCTCTGCAGCCAGCATTGTGTCTGAGTTCGGAAACCCGCGTTAGGCGAAAACACTTCCATCCACTTCTCCTGCTTTGGGAAATTTGTGATTCTTTGTGCCCATCAGCTCTGAACGTGAATGCACTCTTCATCTACATGTGTCGCCTAATATTTCCTATAGATTTGAGGTTTGTGTGTCTGCAGAACTGACACGGAGTTACTGGGCATTGCAGTGGAATTTCAGTGAGGCTTGGTCAGGAACACTGAAACGCTTTGGGCAACAGACACACAGTACCCTGCTCTCATTCCTGTGCAAGGGTTGCACTACATCCATGTTTCAGGAGCCTTTTCCGTGGATTACTCCATTAGGTACCGCAAGGAACATGACGTGTGAGCCAGGGGATGAAGCCTCTGACTTGATCTGCCTGCACTAGGTTCATGGACCTGACCGAATTGACTTCAGTTTCCGATGCAGGGACCTCCGCAATTGACGTTCCTGCCAACTCTGATTGCACGTTTGTTAGATCAGATCGAATACGGTCCTCGGTGCTAGTAAACATGTCTCTCTTCCTCCAGTAGGAGCTAACGTGTGAGAAATGACATCTCATTCTATTGCCGTCTGATCCACATCCAGCAGTCTGACTGTGTTTGGATACCCGCTTTAGACGAAAACACACGTATCCGGGTCGCTTTCTTAGGCAAACCTGTGTTTCATAGTGCCAATCAGCTCTGAATGCCCTGTTCCTCTTCTCGTGAGCTTGAATGCTTCCTGACGCTTTGAGGTTCGTTTGTGATCAGTACTGACACTTGCAAGCAGTGGCCATTGCAGTGGGAGATCAGAGTGGCTGGGTCCTGAACACTGAAACGCTTTGGGCAACGGCCACACGCTTCGCTGCCCTCCTTCCTGTGCAAGGGGTGTGTTACGTCACTGATTTGGGAGGAGTACTCCTTCCTTCAGCCCGTTAGTTACAGGCCGGCACGGAACGCGGCAGGCTGCGGATGAAGTCTCTGCCTTGATATGACCGCACTGGACTTTGTCGACATGGTGGTATCGATTTCAATTGTCCGAAACAGGTACCTCCGCAATTGACTTCCTGCCAGGTTGGTATGCAAGTTTGTTACAGGGGAGCCAGACACGGTGCCCATGGATAGTCAACATGCCTCGCTGATCTAGTATCAGCAATCGCATTAGGAATGACAGCTCATTCTATTGCCATCTGCTCTGCAGCCAGCATTGTGTCTGAGTTCGGAAACCCGCGTTAGACGAAAACACTTCCATCCACTTCTCCTGCTTTGGGAAATTTGTGATTCTTTGTGCCCATCAGCTCTGAACGTGAATGCACTCTTCATCTACATGTGTCGCCTAATATTTCCTATAGATTTGAGGTTTGTGTGTCTGCAGAACTGACACGGAGTTACTGGGCATTGCAGTGGAATTTCAGTGAGGCTTGGTCAGGAACACTGAAACGCTTTGGGCAACAGACACACAGTACCCTGCTCTCATTCCTGTGCAAGGGTTGCACTACATCCATGTTTCAGGAGCCTTTTCCGTGGATTACTCCATTAGGTACCGCAAGGAACATGACGTGTGAGCCAGGGGATGAAGCCTCTGACTTGATCTGCCTGCACTAGGTTTTTGACATGACCGAATTGACTTCAGTTTCCGATGCAGGGACCTCCGCAATTGACGTTCCTGCCAACTCTGATTGCACGTTTGTTAGATCAGATCGAATACGGTCCTCGGTGCTAGTAAACATGTCTCTCTTCCTCCAGTAGGAGCTAACGTGTGAGAAATGACATCTCATTCTATTGCCGTCTGATCCACATCCAGCAGTCTGACTGTGTTTGGATACCCGCTTTAGACGAAAACACACGTATCCGGGTCGCTTTCTTAGGCAAACCTGTGTTTCATAGTGCCAATCAGCTCTGAATGCCCTGTTCCTCTTCTCGTGAGCTTGAATGCTTCCTGACGCTTTGAGGTTCGTTTGTGATCAGTACTGACACTTGCAAGCAGTGGCCATTGCAGTGGGAGATCAGAGTGGCTGGGTCCTGAACACTGAAACGCTTTGGGCAACGGCCACACGCTTCGCTGCCCTCCTTCCTGTGCAAGGGGTGTGTTACGTCACTGATTTGGGAGGAGTACTCCTTCCTTCAGCCCGTTAGTTACAGGCCGGCACGGAACGCGGCAGGCTGCGGATGAAGTCTCTGCCTTGA
The DNA here is from genome assembly GCA_033961575.1 of Aselliscus stoliczkanus. NCBI lineage: Eukaryota > Metazoa > Chordata > Mammalia > Chiroptera > Hipposideridae > Aselliscus > Aselliscus stoliczkanus. The sequence continues at coordinate 12,560 of JAWWOG010000051.1, forward strand.
TATGACCGCACTGGACTTTGTCGACATGGTGGTATCGATTTCAATTGTCCGAAACAGGTACCTCCGCAATTGACTTCCTGCCAGGTTGGTATGCAAGTTTGTTACAGGGGAGCCAGACACGGTGCCCATGGATAGTCAACATGCCTCGCTGATCTAGTATCAGCAATCGCATTAGGAATGACAGCTCATTCTATTGCCATCTGCTCTGCAGCCAGCATTGTGTCTGAGTTCGGAAACCCGCGTTAGACGAAAACACTTCCATCCACTTCTCCTGCTTTGGGAAATTTGTGATTCTTTGTGCCCATCAGCTCTGAACGTGAATGCACTCTTCATCTACATGTGTCGCCTAATATTTCCTATAGATTTGAGGTTTGTGTGTCTGCAGAACTGACACGGAGTTACTGGGCATTGCAGTGGAATTTCAGTGAGGCTTGGTCAGGAACACTGAAACGCTTTGGGCAACAGACACACAGTACCCTGCTCTCATTCCTGTGCAAGGGTTGCACTACATCCATGTTTCAGGAGCCTTTTCCGTGGATTACTCCATTAGGTACCGCAAGGAACATGACGTGTGAGCCAGGGGATGAAGCCTCTGACTTGATCTGCCTGCACGAGGTGTTTTGACATGACCGAATTGACTTCAGTTTCCGATGCAGGGACCTCCGCAATTGACGTTCCTGCCAACTCTGATTGCACGTTTGTTAGATCAGATCGAATACGGTCCTCGGTGCTAGTAAACATGTCTCTCTTCCTCCAGTAGGAGCTAACGTGTGAGAAATGACATCTCATTCTATTGCCGTCTGATCCACATCCAGCAGTCTGACTGTGTTTGGATACCCGCTTTAGACGAAAACACACGTATCCGGGTCGCTTTCTTAGGCAAACCTGTGTTTCATAGTGCCAATCAGCTCTGAATGCCCTGTTCCTCTTCTCGTGAGCTTGAATGCTTCCTGACGCTTTGAGGTTCGTTTGTGATCAGTACTGACACTTGCAAGCAGTGGCCATTGCAGTGGGAGATCAGAGTGGCTGGGTCCTGAACACTGAAACGCTTTGGGCAACGGCCACACGCTTCGCTGCCCTCCTTCCTGTGCAAGGGGTGTGTTACGTCACTGATTTGGGAGGAGTACTCCTTCCTTCAGCCCGTTAGTTACAGGCCGGCACGGAACGCGGCAGGCTGCGGATGAAGTCTCTGCCTTGATATGACCGCACTGGACTTTGTCGACATGGTGGTATCGATTTCAATTGTCCGAAACAGGTACCTCCGCAATTGACTTCCTGCCAGGTTGGTATGCAAGTTTGTTACAGGGGAGCCAGACACGGTGCCCATGGATAGTCAACATGCCTCGCTGATCTAGTATCAGCAATCGCATTAGGAATGACAGCTCATTCTATTGCCATCTGCTCTGCAGCCAGCATTGTGTCTGAGTTCGGAAACCCGCGTTAGGCGAAAACACTTCCATCCACTTCTCCTGCTTTGGGAAATTTGTGATTCTTTGTGCCCATCAGCTCTGAACGTGAATGCACTCTTCATCTACATGTGTCGCCTAATATTTCCTATAGATTTGAGGTTTGTGTGTCTGCAGAACTGACACGGAGTTACTGGGCATTGCAGTGGAATTTCAGTGAGGCTTGGTCAGGAACACTGAAACGCTTTGGGCAACAGACACACAGTACCCTGCTCTCATTCCTGTGCAAGGGTTGCACTACATCCATGTTTCAGGAGCCTTTTCCGTGGATTACTCCATTAGGTACCGCAAGGAACATGACGTGTGAGCCAGGGGATGAAGCCTCTGACTTGATCTGCCTGCACTAGGTTTTTGACATGACCGAATTGACTTCAGTTTCCGATGCAGGGACCTCCGCAATTGACGTTCCTGCCAACTCTGATTGCACGTTTGTTAGATCAGATCGAATACGGTCCTCGGTGCTAGTAAACATGTCTCTCTTCCTCCAGTAGGAGCTAACGTGTGAGAAATGACATCTCATTCTATTGCCGTCTGATCCACATCCAGCAGTCTGACTGTGTTTGGATACCCGCTTTAGACGAAAACACACGTATCCGGGTCGCTTTCTTAGGCAAACCTGTGTTTCATAGTGCCAATCAGCTCTGAATGCCCTGTTCCTCTTCTCGTGAGCTTGAAGGCTTCCTGACGCTTTGAGGTTCGTTTGTGATCAGTACTGACACTTGCAAGCAGTGGCCATTGCAGTGGGAGATCAGAGTGGCTGGGTCCTGAACACTGAAACGCTTTGGGCAACGGCCACACGCTTCGCTGCCCTCCTTCCTGTGCAAGGGGTGTGTTACGTCACTGATTTGGGAGGAGTACTCCTTCCTTCAGCCCGTTAGTTACAGGCCGGCACGGAACGCGGCAGGCTGCGGATGAAGTCTCTGCCTTGATATGACCGCACTGGACTTTGTCGACATGGTGGTATCGATTTCAATTGTCCGAAACAGGTACCTCCGCAATTGACTTCCTGCCAGGTTGGTATGCAAGTTTGTTACAGGGGAGCCAGACACGGTGCCCATGGATAGTCAACATGCCTCGCTGATCTAGTATCAGCAATCGCATTAGGAATGACAGCTCATTCTATTGCCATCTGCTCTGCAGCCAGCATTGTGTCTGAGTTCGGAAACCCGCGTTAGACGAAAACACTTCCATCCACTTCTCCTGCTTTGGGAAATTTGTGATTCTTTGTGCCCATCAGCTCTGAACGTGAATGCACTCTTCATCTACATGTGTCGCCTAATATTTCCTATAGATTTGAGGTTTGTGTGTCTGCAGAACTGACACGGAGTTACTGGGCATTGCAGTGGAATTTCAGTGAGGCTTGGTCAGGAACACTGAAACGCTTTGGGCAACAGACACACAGTACCCTGCTCTCATTCCTGTGCAAGGGTTGCACTACATCCATGTTTCAGGAGCCTTTTCCGTGGATTACTCCATTAGGTACCGCAAGGAACATGACGTGTGAGCCAGGGGATGAAGCCTCTGACTTGATCTGCCTGCACTAGGTTTTTGACATGACCGAATTGACTTCAGTTTCCGATGCAGGGACCTCCGCAATTGACGTTCCTGCCAACTCTGATTGCACGTTTGTTAGATCAGATCGAATACGGTCCTCGGTGCTAGTAAACATGTCTCTCTTCCTCCAGTAGGAGCTAACGTGTGAGAAATGACATCTCATTCTATTGCCGTCTGATCCACATCCAGCAGTCTGACTGTGTTTGGATACCCGCTTTAGACGAAAACACACGTATCCGGGTCGCTTTCTTAGGCAAACCTGTGTTTCATAGTGCCAATCAGCTCTGAATGCCCTGTTCCTCTTCTCGTGAGCTTGAATGCTTCCTGACGCTTTGAGGTTCGTTTGTGATCAGTACTGACACTTGCAAGCAGTGGCCATTGCAGTGGGAGATCAGAGTGGCTGGGTCCTGAACACTGAAACGCTTTGGGCAACGGCCACACGCTTCGCTGCCCTCCTTCCTGTGCAAGGGGTGTGTTACGTCACTGATTTGGGAGGAGTACTCCTTCCTTCAGCCCGTTAGTTACAGGCCGGCACGGAACGCGGCAGGCTGCGGATGAAGTCTCTGCCTTGATATGACCGCACTGGACTTTGTCGACATGGTGGTATCGATTTCAATTGTCCGAAACAGGTACCTCCGCAATTGACTTCCTGCCAGGTTGGTATGCAAGTTTGTTACAGGGGAGCCAGACACGGTGCCCATGGATAGTCAACATGCCTCGCTGATCTAGTATCAGCAATCGCATTAGGAATGACAGCTCATTCTATTGCCATCTGCTCTGCAGCCAGCATTGTGTCTGAGTTCGGAAACCCGCGTTAGTCGAAAACACTTCCATCCACTTCTCCTGCTTTGGGAAATTTGTGATTCTTTGTGCCCATCAGCTCTGAACGTGAATGCACTCTTCATCTACATGTGTCGCCTAATATTTCCTATAGATTTGAGGTTTGTGTGTCTGCAGAACTGACACGGAGTTACTGGGCATTGCAGTGGAATTTCAGTGAGGCTTGGTCAGGAACACTGAAACGCTTTGGGCAACAGACACACAGTACCCTGCTCTCATTCCTGTGCAAGGGTTGCACTACATCCATGTTTCAGGAGCCTTTTCCGTGGATTACTCCATTAGGTACCGCAAGGAACATGACGTGTGAGCCAGGGGATGAAGCCTCTGACTTGATCTGCCTGCACTAGGTTTTTGACATGACCGAATTGACTTCAGTTTCCGATGCAGGGACCTCCGCAATTGACGTTCCTGCCAACTCTGATTGCACGTTTGTTAGATCAGATCGAATACGGTCCTCGGTGCTAGTAAACATGTCTCTCTTCCTCCAGTAGGAGCTAACGTGTGAGAAATGACATCTCATTCTATTGCCGTCTGATCCACATCCAGCAGTCTGACTGTGTTTGGATACCCGCTTTAGACGAAAACACACGTATCCGGGTCGCTTTCTTAGGCAAACCTGTGTTTCATAGTGCCAATCAGCTCTGAATGCCCTGTTCCTCTTCTCGTGAGCTTGAATGCTTCCTGACGCTTTGAGGTTCGTTTGTGATCAGTACTGACACTTGCAAGCAGTGGCCATTGCAGTGGGAGATCAGAGTGGCTGGGTCCTGAACACTGAAACGCTTTGGGCAACGGCCACACGCTTCGCTGCCCTCCTTCCTGTGCAAGGGGTGTGTTACGTCACTGATTTGGGAGGAGTACTCCTTCCTTCAGCCCGTTAGTTACAGGCCGGCACGGAACGCGGCAGGCTGCGGATGAAGTCTCTGCCTTGATATGACCGCACTGGACTTTGTCGACATGGTGGTATCGATTTCAATTGTCCGAAACAGGTACCTCCGCAATTGACTTCCTGCCAGGTTGGTATGCAAGTTTGTTACAGGGGAGCCAGACACGGTGCCCATGGATAGTCAACATGCCTCGCTGATCTAGTATCAGCAATCGCATTAGGAATGACAGCTCATTCTATTGCCATCTGCTCTGCAGCCAGCATTGTGTCTGAGTTCGGAAACCCGCGTTAGACGAAAACACTTCCATCCACTTCTCCTGCTTTGGGAAATTTGTGATTCTTTGTGCCCATCAGCTCTGAACGTGAATGCACTCTTCATCTACATGTGTCGCCTAATATTTCCTATAGATTTGAGGTTTGTGTGTCTGCAGAACTGACACGGAGTTACTGGGCATTGCAGTGGAATTTCAGTGAGGCTTGGTCAGGAACACTGAAACGCTTTGGGCAACAGACACACAGTACCCTGCTCTCATTCCTGTGCAAGGGTTGCACTACATCCATGTTTCAGGAGCCTTTTCCGTGGATTACTCCATTAGGTACCGCAAGGAACATGACGTGTGAGCCAGGGGATGAAGCCTCTGACTTGATCTGCCTGCACTAGGTTTTTGACATGACCGAATTGACTTCAGTTTCCGATGCAGGGACCTCCGCAATTGACGTTCCTGCCAACTCTGATTGCACGTTTGTTAGATCAGATCGAATACGGTCCTCGGTGCTAGTAAACATGTCTCTCTTCCTCCAGTAGGAGCTAACGTGTGAGAAATGACATCTCATTCTATTGCCGTCTGATCCACATCCAGCAGTCTGACTGTGTTTGGATACCCGCTTTAGACGAAAACACACGTATCCGGGTCGCTTTCTTAGGCAAACCTGTGTTTCATAGTGCCAATCAGCTCTGAATGCCCTGTTCCTCTTCTCGTGAGCTTGAATGCTTCCTGACGCTTTGAGGTTCGTTTGTGATCAGTACTGACACTTGCAAGCAGTGGCCATTGCAGTGGGAGATCAGAGTGGCTGGGTCCTGAACACTGAAACGCTTTGGGCAACGGCCACACGCTTCGCTGCCCTCCTTCCTGTGCAAGGGGTGTGTTACGTCACTGATTTGGGAGGAGTACTCCTTCCTTCAGCCCGTTAGTTACAGGCCGGCACGGAACGCGGCAGGCTGCGGATGAAGTCTCTGCCTTGATATGACCGCACTGGACTTTGTCGACATGGTGGTATCGATTTCAATTGTCCGAAACAGGTACCTCCGCAATTGACTTCCTGCCAGGTTGGTATGCAAGTTTGTTACAGGGGAGCCAGACACGGTGCCCATGGATAGTCAACATGCCTCGCTGATCTAGTATCAGCAATCGCATTAGGAATGACAGCTCATTCTATTGCCATCTGCTCTGCAGCCAGCATTGTGTCTGAGTTCGGAAACCCGCGTTAGACGAAAACACTTCCATCCACTTCTCCTGCTTTGGGAAATTTGTGATTCTTTGTGCCCATCAGCTCTGAACGTGAATGCACTCTTCATCTACATGTGTCGCCTAATATTTCCTATAGATTTGAGGTTTGTGTGTCTGCAGAACTGACACGGAGTTACTGGGCATTGCAGTGGAATTTCAGTGAGGCTTGGTCAGGAACACTGAAACGCTTTGGGCAACAGACACACAGTACCCTGCTCTCATTCCTGTGCAAGGGTTGCACTACATCCATGTTTCAGGAGCCTTTTCCGTGGATTACTCCATTAGGTACCGCAAGGAACATGACGTGTGAGCCAGGGGATGAAGCCTCTGACTTGATCTGCCTGCACTAGGTTTTTGACATGACCGAATTGACTTCAGTTTCCGATGCAGGGACCTCCGCAATTGACGTTCCTGCCAACTCTGATTGCACGTTTGTTAGATCAGATCGAATACGGTCCTCGGTGCTAGTAAACATGTCTCTCTTCCTCCAGTAGGAGCTAACGTGTGAGAAATGACATCTCATTCTATTGCCGTCTGATCCACATCCAGCAGTCTGACTGTGTTTGGATACCCGCTTTAGACGAAAACACACGTATCCGGGTCGCTTTCTTAGGCAAACCTGTGTTTCATAGTGCCAATCAGCTCTGAATGCCCTGTTCCTCTTCTCGTGAGCTTGAATGCTTCCTGACGCTTTGAGGTTCGTTTGTGATCAGTACTGACACTTGCAAGCAGTGGCCATTGCAGTGGGAGATCAGAGTGGCTGGGTCCTGAACACTGAAACGCTTTGGGCAACGGCCACACGCTTCGCTGCCCTCCTTCCTGTGCAAGGGGTGTGTTACGTCACTGATTTGGGAGGAGTACTCCTTCCTTCAGCCCGTTAGTTACAGGCCGGCACGGAACGCGGCAGGCTGCGGATGAAGTCTCTGCCTTGATATGACCGCACTGGACTTTGTCGACATGGTGGTATCGATTTCAATTGTCCGAAACAGGTACCTCCGCAATTGACTTCCTGCCAGGTTGGTATGCAAGTTTGTTACAGGGGAGCCAGACACGGTGCCCATGGATAGTCAACATGCCTCGCTGATCTAGTATCAGCAATCGCATTAGGAATGACAGCTCATTCTATTGCCATCTGCTCTGCAGCCAGCATTGTGTCTGAGTTCGGAAACCCGCGTTAGACGAAAACACTTCCATCCACTTCTCCTGCTTTGGGAAATTTGTGATTCTTTGTGCCCATCAGCTCTGAACGTGAATGCACTCTTCATCTACATGTGTCGCCTAATATTTCCTATAGATTTGAGGTTTGTGTGTCTGCAGAACTGACACGGAGTTACTGGGCATTGCAGTGGAATTTCAGTGAGGCTTGGTCAGGAACACTGAAACGCTTTGGGCAACAGACACACAGTACCCTGCTCTCATTCCTGTGCAAGGGTTGCACTACATCCATGTTTCAGGAGCCTTTTCCGTGGATTACTCCATTAGGTACCGCAAGGAACATGACGTGTGAGCCAGGGGATGAAGCCTCTGACTTGATCTGCCTGCACTAGGTTTTTGACATGACCGAATTGACTTCAGTTTCCGATGCAGGGACCTCCGCAATTGACGTTCCTGCCAACTCTGATTGCACGTTTGTTAGATCAGATCGAATACGGTCCTCGGTGCTAGTAAACATGTCTCTCTTCCTCCAGTAGGAGCTAACGTGTGAGAAATGACATCTCATTCTATTGCCGTCTGATCCACATCCAGCAGTCTGACTGTGTTTGGATACCCGCTTTAGACGAAAACACACGTATCCGGGTCGCTTTCTTAGGCAAACCTGTGTTTCATAGTGCCAATCAGCTCTGAATGCCCTGTTCCTCTTCTCGTGAGCTTGAATGCTTCCTGACGCTTTGAGGTTCGTTTGTGATCAGTACTGACACTTGCAAGCAGTGGCCATTGCAGTGGGAGATCAGAGTGGCTGGGTCCTGAACACTGAAACGCTTTGGGCAACGGCCACACGCTTCGCTGCCCTCCTTCCTGTGCAAGGGGTGTGTTACGTCACTGATTTGGGAGGAGTACTCCTTCCTTCAGCCCGTTAGTTACAGGCCGGCACGGAACGCGGCAGGCTGCGGATGAAGTCTCTGCCTTGATATGACCGCACTGGACTTTGTCGACATGGTGGTATCGATTTCAATTGTCCGAAACAGGTACCTCCGCAATTGACTTCCTGCCAGGTTGGTATGCAAGTTTGTTACAGGGGAGCCAGACACGGTGCCCATGGATAGTCAACATGCCTCGCTGATCTAGTATCAGCAATCGCATTAGGAATGACAGCTCATTCTATTGCCATCTGCTCTGCAGCCAGCATTGTGTCTGAGTTCGGAAACCCGCGTTAGACGAAAACACTTCCATCCACTTCTCCTGCTTTGGGAAATTTGTGATTCTTTGTGCCCATCAGCTCTGAACGTGAATGCACTCTTCATCTACATGTGTCGCCTAATATTTCCTATAGATTTGAGGTTTGTGTGTCTGCAGAACTGACACGGAGTTACTGGGCATTGCAGTGGAATTTCAGTGAGGCTTGGTCAGGAACACTGAAACGCTTTGGGCAACAGACACACAGTACCCTGCTCTCATTCCTGTGCAAGGGTTGCACTACATCCATGTTTCAGGAGCCTTTTCCGTGGATTACTCCATTAGGTACCGCAAGGAACATGACGTGTGAGCCAGGGGATGAAGCCTCTGACTTGATCTGCCTGCACTAGGTTTTTTGACATGACCGAATTGACTTCAGTTTCCGATGCAGGGACCTCCGCAATTGACGTTCCTGCCAACTCTGATTGCACGTTTGTTAGATCAGATCGAATACGGTCCTCGGTGCTAGTAAACATGTCTCTCTTCCTCCAGTAGGAGCTAACGTGTGAGAAATGACATCTCATTCTATTGCCGTCTGATCCACATCCAGCAGTCTGACTGTGTTTGGATACCCGCTTTAGACGAAAACACACGTATCCGGGTCGCTTTCTTAGGCAAACCTGTGTTTCATAGTGCCAATCAGCTCTGAATGCCCTGTTCCTCTTCTCGTGAGCTTGAATGCTTCCTGACGCTTTGAGGTTCGTTTGTGATCAGTACTGACACTTGCAAGCAGTGGCCATTGCAGTGGGAGATCAGAGTGGCTGGGTCCTGAACACTGAAACGCTTTGGGCAACGGCCACACGCTTCGCTGCCCTCCTTCCTGTGCAAGGGGTGTGTTACGTCACTGATTTGGGAGGAGTACTCCTTCCTTCAGCCCGTTAGTTACAGGCCGGCACGGAACGCGGCAGGCTGCGGATGAAGTCTCTGCCTTGATATGACCGCACTGGACTTTGTCGACATGGTGGTATCGATTTCAATTGTCCGAAACAGGTACCTCCGCAATTGACTTCCTGCCAGGTTGGTATGCAAGTTTGTTACAGGGGAGCCAGACACGGTGCCCATGGATAGTCAACATGCCTCGCTGATCTAGTATCAGCAATCGCATTAGGAATGACAGCTCATTCTATTGCCATCTGCTCTGCAGCCAGCATTGTGTCTGAGTTCGGAAACCCGCGTTAGACGAAAACACTTCCATCCACTTCTCCTGCTTTGGGAAATTTGTGATTCTTTGTGCCCATCAGCTCTGAACGTGAATGCACTCTTCATCTACATGTGTCGCCTAATATTTCCTATAGATTTGAGGTTTGTGTGTCTGCAGAACTGACACGGAGTTACTGGGCATTGCAGTGGAATTTCAGTGAGGCTTGGTCAGGAACACTGAAACGCTTTGGGCAACAGACACACAGTACCCTGCTCTCATTCCTGTGCAAGGGTTGCACTACATCCATGTTTCAGGAGCCTTTTCCGTGGATTACTCCATTAGGTACCGCAAGGAACATGACGTGTGAGCCAGGGGATGAAGCCTCTGACTTGATCTGCCTGCACTAGGTTTTTGACATGACCGAATTGACTTCAGTTTCCGATGCAGGGACCTCCGCAATTGACGTTCCTGCCAACTCTGATTGCACGTTTGTTAGATCAGATCGAATACGGTCCTCGGTGCTAGTAAACATGTCTCTCTTCCTCCAGTAGGAGCTAACGTGTGAGAAATGACATCTCATTCTATTGCCGTCTGATCCACATCCAGCAGTCTGACTGTGTTTGGATACCCGCTTTAGACGAAAACACACGTATCCGGGTCGCTTTCTTAGGCAAACCTGTGTTTCATAGTGCCAATCAGCTCTGAATGCCCTGTTCCTCTTCTCGTGAGCTTGAATGCTTCCTGACGCTTTGAGGTTCGTTTGTGATCAGTACTGACACTTGCAAGCAGTGGCCATTGCAGTGGGAGATCAGAGTGGCTGGGTCCTGAACACTGAAACGCTTTGGGCAACGGCCACACGCTTCGCTGCCCTCCTTCCTGTGCAAGGGGTGTGTTACGTCACTGATTTGGGAGGAGTACTCCTTCCTTCAGCCCGTTAGTTACAGGCCGGCACGGAACGCGGCAGGCTGCGGATGAAGTCTCTGCCTTGATATGACCGCACTGGACTTTGTCGACATGGTGGTATCGATTTCAATTGTCCGAAACAGGTACCTCCGCAATTGACTTCCTGCCAGGTTGGTATGCAAGTTTGTTACAGGGGAGCCAGACACGGTGCCCATGGATAGTCAACATGCCTCGCTGATCTAGTATCAGCAATCGCATTAGGAATGACAGCTCATTCTATTGCCATCTGCTCTGCAGCCAGCATTGTGTCTGAGTTCGGAAACCCGCGTTAGACGAAAACACTTCCATCCACTTCTCCTGCTTTGGGAAATTTGTGATTCTTTGTGCCCATCAGCTCTGAACGTGAATGCACTCTTCATCTACATGTGTCGCCTAATATTTCCTATAGATTTGAGGTTTGTGTGTCTGCAGAACTGACACGGAGTTACTGGGCATTGCAGTGGAATTTCAGTGAGGCTTGGTCAGGAACACTGAAACGCTTTGGGCAACAGACACACAGTACCCTGCTCTCATTCCTGTGCAAGGGTTGCACTACATCCATGTTTCAGGAGCCTTTTCCGTGGATTACTCCATTAGGTACCGCAAGGAACATGACGTGTGAGCCAGGGGATGAAGCCTCTGACTTGATCTGCCTGCACTAGGTTTTTGACATGACCGAATTGACTTCAGTTTCCGATGCAGGGACCTCCGCAATTGACGTTCCTGCCAACTCTGATTGCACGTTTGTTAGATCAGATCGAATACGGTCCTCGGTGCTAGTAAACATGTCTCTCTTCCTCCAGTAGGAGCTAACGTGTGAGAAATGACATCTCATTCTATTGCCGTCTGATCCACATCCAGCAGTCTGACTGTGTTTGGATACCCGCTTTAGACGAAAACACACGTATCCGGGTCGCTTTCTTAGGCAAACCTGTGTTTCATAGTGCCAATCAGCTCTGAATGCCCTGTTCCTCTTCTCGTGAGCTTGAAGGCTTCCTGACGCTTTGAGGTTCGTTTGTGATCAGTACTGACACTTGCAAGCAGTGGCCATTGCAGTGGGAGATCAGAGTGGCTGGGTCCTGAACACTGAAACGCTTTGGGCAACGGCCACACGCTTCGCTGCCCTCCTTCCTGTGCAAGGGGTGTGTTACGTCACTGATTTGGGAGGAGTACTCCTTCCTTCAGCCCGTTAGTTACAGGCCGGCACGGAACGCGGCAGGCTGCGGATGAAGTCTCTGCCTTGATATGACCGCACTGGACTTTGTCGACATGGTGGTATCGATTTCAATTGTCCGAAACAGGTACCTCCGCAATTGACTTCCTGCCAGGTTGGTATGCAAGTTTGTTACAGGGGAGCCAGACACGGTGCCCATGGATAGTCAACATGCCTCGCTGATCTAGTATCAGCAATCGCATTAGGAATGACAGCTCATTCTATTGCCATCTGCTCTGCAGCCAGCATTGTGTCTGAGTTCGGAAACCCGCGTTAGACGAAAACACTTCCATCCACTTCTCCTGCTTTGGGAAATTTGTGATTCTTTGTGCCCATCAGCTCTGAACGTGAATGCACTCTTCATCTACATGTGTCGCCTAATATTTCCTATAGATTTGAGGTTTGTGTGTCTGCAGAACTGACACGGAGTTACTGGGCATTGCAGTGGAATTTCAGTGAGGCTTGGTCAGGAACACTGAAACGCTTTGGGCAACAGACACACAGTACCCTGCTCTCATTCCTGTGCAAGGGTTGCACTACATCCATGTTTCAGGAGCCTTTTCCGTGGATTACTCCATTAGGTACCGCAAGGAACATGACGTGTGAGCCAGGGGATGAAGCCTCTGACTTGATCTGCCTGCACTAGGTTTTTGACATGACCGAATTGACTTCAGTTTCCGATGCAGGGACCTCCGCAATTGACGTTCCTGCCAACTCTGATTGCACGTTTGTTAGATCAGATCGAATACGGTCCTCGGTGCTAGTAAACATGTCTCTCTTCCTCCAGTAGGAGCTAACGTGTGAGAAATGACATCTCATTCTATTGCCGTCTGATCCACATCCAGCAGTCTGACTGTGTTTGGATACCCGCTTTAGACGAAAACACACGTATCCGGGTCGCTTTCTTAGGCAAACCTGTGTTTCATAGTGCCAATCAGCTCTGAATGCCCTGTTCCTCTTCTCGTGAGCTTGAATGCTTCCTGACGCTTTGAGGTTCGTTTGTGATCAGTACTGACACTTGCAAGCAGTGGCCATTGCAGTGGGAGATCAGAGTGGCTGGGTCCTGAACACTGAAACGCTTTGGGCAACGGCCACACGCTTCGCTGCCCTCCTTCCTGTGCAAGGGGTGTGTTACGTCACTGATTTGGGAGGAGTACTCCTTCCTTCAGCCCGTTAGTTACAGGCCGGCACGGAACGCGGCAGGCTGCGGATGAAGTCTCTGCCTTGATATGACCGCACTGGACTTTGTCGACATGGTGGTATCGATTTCAATTGTCCGAAACAGGTACCTCCGCAATTGACTTCCTGCCAGGTTGGTATGCAAGTTTGTTACAGGGGAGCCAGACACGGTGCCCATGGATAGTCAACATGCCTCGCTGATCTAGTATCAGCAATCGCATTAGGAATGACAGCTCATTCTATTGCCATCTGCTCTGCAGCCAGCATTGTGTCTGAGTTCGGAAACCCGCGTTAGACGAAAACACTTCCATCCACTTCTCCTGCTTTGGGAAATTTGTGATTCTTTGTGCCCATCAGCTCTGAACGTGAATGCACTCTTCATCTACATGTGTCGCCTAATATTTCCTATAGATTTGAGGTTTGTGTGTCTGCAGAACTGACACGGAGTTACTGGGCATTGCAGTGGAATTTCAGTGAGGCTTGGTCAGGAACACTGAAACGCTTTGGGCAACAGACACACAGTACCCTGCTCTCATTCCTGTGCAAGGGTTGCACTACATCCATGTTTCAGGAGCCTTTTCCGTGGATTACTCCATTAGGTACCGCAAGGAACATGACGTGTGAGCCAGGGGATGAAGCCTCTGACTTGATCTGCCTGCACTAGGTTTTTGACATGACCGAATTGACTTCAGTTTCCGATGCAGGGACCTCCGCAATTGACGTTCCTGCCAACTCTGATTGCACGTTTGTTAGATCAGATCGAATACGGTCCTCGGTGCTAGTAAACATGTCTCTCTTCCTCCAGTAGGAGCTAACGTGTGAGAAATGACATCTCATTCTATTGCCGTCTGATCCACATCCAGCAGTCTGACTGTGTTTGGATACCCGCTTTAGACGAAAACACACGTATCCGGGTCGCTTTCTTAGGCAAACCTGTGTTTCATAGTGCCAATCAGCTCTGAATGCCCTGTTCCTCTTCTCGTGAGCTTGAATGCTTCCTGACGCTTTGAGGTTCGTTTGTGATCAGTACTGACACTTGCAAGCAGTGGCCATTGCAGTGGGAGATCAGAGTGGCTGGGTCCTGAACACTGAAACGCTTTGGGCAACGGCCACACGCTTCGCTGCCCTCCTTCCTGTGCAAGGGGTGTGTTACGTCACTGATTTGGGAGGAGTACTCCTTCCTTCAGCCCGTTAGTTACAGGCCGGCACGGAACGCGGCAGGCTGCGGATGAAGTCTCTGCCTTGATATGACCGCACTGGACTTTGTCGACATGGTGGTATCGATTTCAATTGTCCGAAACAGGTACCTCCGCAATTGACTTCCTGCCAGGTTGGTATGCAAGTTTGTTACAGGGGAGCCAGACACGGTGCCCATGGATAGTCAACATGCCTCGCTGATCTAGTATCAGCAATCGCATTAGGAATGACAGCTCATTCTATTGCCATCTGCTCTGCAGCCAGCATTGTGTCTGAGTTCGGAAACCCGCGTTAGACGAAAACACTTCCATCCACTTCTCCTGCTTTGGGAAATTTGTGATTCTTTGTGCCCATCAGCTCTGAACGTGAATGCACTCTTCATCTACATGTGTCGCCTAATATTTCCTATAGATTTGAGGTTTGTGTGTCTGCAGAACTGACACGGAGTTACTGGGCATTGCAGTGGAATTTCAGTGAGGCTTGGTCAGGAACACTGAAACGCTTTGGGCAACAGACACACAGTACCCTGCTCTCATTCCTGTGCAAGGGTTGCACTACATCCATGTTTCAGGAGCCTTTTCCGTGGATTACTCCATTAGGTACCGCAAGGAACATGACGTGTGAGCCAGGGGATGAAGCCTCTGACTTGATCTGCCTGCACTAGGTTTTGGACATGACCGAATTGACTTCAGTTTCCGATGCAGGGACCTCCGCAATTGACGTTCCTGCCAACTCTGATTGCACGTTTGTTAGATCAGATCGAATACGGTCCTCGGTGCTAGTAAACATGTCTCTCTTCCTCCAGTAGGAGCTAACGTGTGAGAAATGACATCTCATTCTATTGCCGTCTGATCCACATCCAGCAGTCTGACTGTGTTTGGATACCCGCTTTAGACGAAAACACACGTATCCGGGTCGCTTTCTTAGGCAAACCTGTGTTTCATAGTGCCAATCAGCTCTGAATGCCCTGTTCCTCTTCTCGTGAGCTTGAATGCTTCCTGACGCTTTGAGGTTCGTTTGTGATCAGTACTGACACTTGCAAGCAGTGGCCATTGCAGTGGGAGATCAGAGTGGCTGGGTCCTGAACACTGAAACGCTTTGGGCAACGGCCACACGCTTCGCTGCCCTCCTTCCTGTGCAAGGGGTGTGTTACGTCACTGATTTGGGAGGAGTACTCCTTCCTTCAGCCCGTTAGTTACAGGCCGGCACGGAACGCGGCAGGCTGCGGATGAAGTCTCTGCCTTGATATGACCGCACTGGACTTTGTCGACATGGTGGTATCGATTTCAATTGTCCGAAACAGGTACCTCCGCAATTGACTTCCTGCCAGGTTGGTATGCAAGTTTGTTACAGGGGAGCCAGACACGGTGCCCATGGATAGTCAACATGCCTCGCTGATCTAGTATCAGCAATCGCATTAGGAATGACAGCTCATTCTATTGCCATCTGCTCTGCAGCCAGCATTGTGTCTGAGTTCGGAAACCCGCGTTAGACGAAAACACTTCCATCCACTTCTCCTGCTTTGGGAAATTTGTGATTCTTTGTGCCCATCAGCTCTGAACGTGAATGCACTCTTCATCTACATGTGTCGCCTAATATTTCCTATAGATTTGAGGTTTGTGTGTCTGCAGAACTGACACGGAGTTACTGGGCATTGCAGTGGAATTTCAGTGAGGCTTGGTCAGGAACACTGAAACGCTTTGGGCAACAGACACACAGTACCCTGCTCTCATTCCTGTGCAAGGGTTGCACTACATCCATGTTTCAGGAGCCTTTTCCGTGGATTACTCCATTAGGTACCGCAAGGAACATGACGTGTGAGCCAGGGGATGAAGCCTCTGACTTGATCTGCCTGCACTAGGTTTTCTGACATGACCGAATTGACTTCAGTTTCCGATGCAGGGACCTCCGCAATTGACGTTCCTGCCAACTCTGATTGCACGTTTGTTAGATCAGATCGAATACGGTCCTCGGTGCTAGTAAACATGTCTCTCTTCCTCCAGTAGGAGCTAACGTGTGAGAAATGACATCTCATTCTATTGCCGTCTGATCCACATCCAGCAGTCTGACTGTGTTTGGATACCCGCTTTAGACGAAAACACACGTATCCGGGTCGCTTTCTTAGGCAAACCTGTGTTTCATAGTGCCAATCAGCTCTGAATGCCCTGTTCCTCTTCTCGTGAGCTTGAAGGCTTCCTGACGCTTTGAGGTTCGTTTGTGATCAGTACTGACACTTGCAAGCAGTGGCCATTGCAGTGGGAGATCAGAGTGGCTGGGTCCTGAACACTGAAACGCTTTGGGCAACGGCCACACGCTTCGCTGCCCTCCTTCCTGTGCAAGGGGTGTGTTACGTCACTGATTTGGGAGGAGTACTCCTTCCTTCAGCCCGTTAGTTACAGGCCGGCACGGAACGCGGCAGGCTGCGGATGAAGTCTCTGCCTTGATATGACCGCACTGGACTTTGTCGACATGGTGGTATCGATTTCAATTGTCCGAAACAGGTACCTCCGCAATTGACTTCCTGCCAGGTTGGTATGCAAGTTTGTTACAGGGGAGCCAGACACGGTGCCCATGGATAGTCAACATGCCTCGCTGATCTAGTATCAGCAATCGCATTAGGAATGACAGCTCATTCTATTGCCATCTGCTCTGCAGCCAGCATTGTGTCTGAGTTCGGAAACCCGCGTTAGACGAAAACACTTCCATCCACTTCTCCTGCTTTGGGAAATTTGTGATTCTTTGTGCCCATCAGCTCTGAACGTGAATGCACTCTTCATCTACATGTGTCGCCTAATATTTCCTATAGATTTGAGGTTTGTGTGTCTGCAGAACTGACACGGAGTTACTGGGCATTGCAGTGGAATTTCAGTGAGGCTTGGTCAGGAACACTGAAACGCTTTGGGCAACAGACACACAGTACCCTGCTCTCATTCCTGTGCAAGGGTTGCACTACATCCATGTTTCAGGAGCCTTTTCCGTGGATTACTCCATTAGGTACCGCAAGGAACATGACGTGTGAGCCAGGGGATGAAGCCTCTGACTTGATCTGCCTGCACTAGGTTTTTTGACATGACCGAATTGACTTCAGTTTCCGATGCAGGGACCTCCGCAATTGACGTTCCTGCCAACTCTGATTGCACGTTTGTTAGATCAGATCGAATACGGTCCTCGGTGCTAGTAAACATGTCTCTCTTCCTCCAGTAGGAGCTAACGTGTGAGAAATGACATCTCATTCTATTGCCGTCTGATCCACATCCAGCAGTCTGACTGTGTTTGGATACCCGCTTTAGACGAAAACACACGTATCCGGGTCGCTTTCTTAGGCAAACCTGTGTTTCATAGTGCCAATCAGCTCTGAATGCCCTGTTCCTCTTCTCGTGAGCTTGAATGCTTCCTGACGCTTTGAGGTTCGTTTGTGATCAGTACTGACACTTGCAAGCAGTGGCCATTGCAGTGGGAGATCAGAGTGGCTGGGTCCTGAACACTGAAACGCTTTGGGCAACGGCCACACGCTCGCTGCCCTCCTTCCTGTGCAAGGGGTGTGTTACGTCACTGATTTGGGAGGAGTACTCCTTCCTTCAGCCCGTTAGTTACAGGCCGGCACGGAACGCGGCAGGCTGCGGATGAAGTCTCTGCCTTGATATGACCGCACTGGACTTTGTCGACATGGTGGTATCGATTTCAATTGTCCGAAACAGGTACCTCCGCAATTGACTTCCTGCCAGGTTGGTATGCAAGTTTGTTACAGGGGAGCCAGACACGGTGCCCATGGATAGTCAACATGCCTCGCTGATCTAGTATCAGCAATCGCATTAGGAATGACAGCTCATTCTATTGCCATCTGCTCTGCAGCCAGCATTGTGTCTGAGTTCGGAAACCCGCGTTAGACGAAAACACTTCCATCCACTTCTCCTGCTTTGGGAAATTTGTGATTCTTTGTGCCCATCAGCTCTGAACGTGAATGCACTCTTCATCTACATGTGTCGCCTAATATTTCCTATAGATTTGAGGTTTGTGTGTCTGCAGAACTGACACGGAGTTACTGGGCATTGCAGTGGAATTTCAGTGAGGCTTGGTCAGGAACACTGAAACGCTTTGGGCAACAGACACACAGTACCCTGCTCTCATTCCTGTGCAAGGGTTGCACTACATCCATGTTTCAGGAGCCTTTTCCGTGGATTACTCCATTAGGTACCGCAAGGAACATGACGTGTGAGCCAGGGGATGAAGCCTCTGACTTGATCTGCCTGCACTAGGTTTTTTGACATGACCGAATTGACTTCAGTTTCCGATGCAGGGACCTCCGCAATTGACGTTCCTGCCAACTCTGATTGCACGTTTGTTAGATCAGATCGAATACGGTCCTCGGTGCTAGTAAACATGTCTCTCTTCCTCCAGTAGGAGCTAACGTGTGAGAAATGACATCTCATTCTATTGCCGTCTGATCCACATCCAGCAGTCTGACTGTGTTTGGATACCCGCTTTAGACGAAAACACACGTATCCGGGTCGCTTTCTTAGGCAAACCTGTGTTTCATAGTGCCAATCAGCTCTGAATGCCCTGTTCCTCTTCTCGTGAGCTTGAATGCTTCCTGACGCTTTGAGGTTCGTTTGTGATCAGTACTGACACTTGCAAGCAGTGGCCATTGCAGTGGGAGATCAGAGTGGCTGGGTCCTGAACACTGAAACGCTTTGGGCAACGGCCACACGCTTCGCTGCCCTCCTTCCTGTGCAAGGGGTGTGTTACGTCACTGATTTGGGAGGAGTACTCCTTCCTTCAGCCCGTTAGTTACAGGCCGGCACGGAACGCGGCAGGCTGCGGATGAAGTCTCTGCCTTGATATGACCGCACTGGACTTTGTCGACATGGTGGTATCGATTTCAATTGTCCGAAACAGGTACCTCCGCAATTGACTTCCTGCCAGGTTGGTATGCAAGTTTGTTACAGGGGAGCCAGACACGGTGCCCATGGATAGTCAACATGCCTCGCTGATCTAGTATCAGCAATCGCATTAGGAATGACAGCTCATTCTATTGCCATCTGCTCTGCAGCCAGCATTGTGTCTGAGTTCGGAAACCCGCGTTAGACGAAAACACTTCCATCCACTTCTCCTGCTTTGGGAAATTTGTGATTCTTTGTGCCCATCAGCTCTGAACGTGAATGCACTCTTCATCTACATGTGTCGCCTAATATTTCCTATAGATTTGAGGTTTGTGTGTCTGCAGAACTGACACGGAGTTACTGGGCATTGCAGTGGAATTTCAGTGAGGCTTGGTCAGGAACACTGAAACGCTTTGGGCAACAGACACACAGTACCCTGCTCTCATTCCTGTGCAAGGGTTGCACTACATCCATGTTTCAGGAGCCTTTTCCGTGGATTACTCCATTAGGTACCGCAAGGAACATGACGTGTGAGCCAGGGGATGAAGCCTCTGACTTGATCTGCCTGCACTAGGTTTTTTGACATGACCGAATTGACTTCAGTTTCCGATGCAGGGACCTCCGCAATTGACGTTCCTGCCAACTCTGATTGCACGTTTGTTAGATCAGATCGAATACGGTCCTCGGTGCTAGTAAACATGTCTCTCTTCCTCCAGTAGGAGCTAACGTGTGAGAAATGACATCTCATTCTATTGCCGTCTGATCCACATCCAGCAGTCTGACTGTGTTTGGATACCCGCTTTAGACGAAAACACACGTATCCGGGTCGCTTTCTTAGGCAAACCTGTGTTTCATAGTGCCAATCAGCTCTGAATGCCCTGTTCCTCTTCTCGTGAGCTTGAATGCTTCCTGACGCTTTGAGGTTCGTTTGTGATCAGTACTGACACTTGCAAGCAGTGGCCATTGCAGTGGGAGATCAGAGTGGCTGGGTCCTGAACACTGAAACGCTTTGGGCAACGGCCACACGCTTCGCTGCCCTCCTTCCTGTGCAAGGGGTGTGTTACGTCACTGATTTGGGAGGAGTACTCCTTCCTTCAGCCCGTTAGTTACAGGCCGGCACGGAACGCGGCAGGCTGCGGATGAAGTCTCTGCCTTGATATGACCGCACTGGACTTTGTCGACATGGTGGTATCGATTTCAATTGTCCGAAACAGGTACCTCCGCAATTGACTTCCTGCCAGGTTGGTATGCAAGTTTGTTACAGGGGAGCCAGACACGGTGCCCATGGATAGTCAACATGCCTCGCTGATCTAGTATCAGCAATCGCATTAGGAATGACAGCTCATTCTATTGCCATCTGCTCTGCAGCCAGCATTGTGTCTGAGTTCGGAAACCCGCGTTAGACGAAAACACTTCCATCCACTTCTCCTGCTTTGGGAAATTTGTGATTCTTTGTGCCCATCAGCTCTGAACGTGAATGCACTCTTCATCTACATGTGTCGCCTAATATTTCCTATAGATTTGAGGTTTGTGTGTCTGCAGAACTGACACGGAGTTACTGGGCATTGCAGTGGAATTTCAGTGAGGCTTGGTCAGGAACACTGAAACGCTTTGGGCAACAGACACACAGTACCCTGCTCTCATTCCTGTGCAAGGGTTGCACTACATCCATGTTTCAGGAGCCTTTTCCGTGGATTACTCCATTAGGTACCGCAAGGAACATGACGTGTGAGCCAGGGGATGAAGCCTCTGACTTGATCTGCCTGCACTAGGTTTTTTGACATGACCGAATTGACTTCAGTTTCCGATGCAGGGACCTCCGCAATTGACGTTCCTGCCAACTCTGATTGCACGTTTGTTAGATCAGATCGAATACGGTCCTCGGTGCTAGTAAACATGTCTCTCTTCCTCCAGTAGGAGCTAACGTGTGAGAAATGACATCTCATTCTATTGCCGTCTGATCCACATCCAGCAGTCTGACTGTGTTTGGATACCCGCTTTAGACGAAAACACACGTATCCGGGTCGCTTTCTTAGGCAAACCTGTGTTTCATAGTGCCAATCAGCTCTGAATGCCCTGTTCCTCTTCTCGTGAGCTTGAATGCTTCCTGACGCTTTGAGGTTCGTTTGTGATCAGTACTGACACTTGCAAGCAGTGGCCATTGCAGTGGGAGATCAGAGTGGCTGGGTCCTGAACACTGAAACGCTTTGGGCAACGGCCACACGCTTCGCTGCCCTCCTTCCTGTGCAAGGGGTGTGTTACGTCACTGATTTGGGAGGAGTACTCCTTCCTTCAGCCCGTTAGTTACAGGCCGGCACGGAACGCGGCAGGCTGCGGATGAAGTCTCTGCCTTGATATGACCGCACTGGACTTTGTCGACATGGTGGTATCGATTTCAATTGTCCGAAACAGGTACCTCCGCAATTGACTTCCTGCCAGGTTGGTATGCAAGTTTGTTACAGGGGAGCCAGACACGGTGCCCATGGATAGTCAACATGCCTCGCTGATCTAGTATCAGCAATCGCATTAGGAATGACAGCTCATTCTATTGCCATCTGCTCTGCAGCCAGCATTGTGTCTGAGTTCGGAAACCCGCGTTAGACGAAAACACTTCCATCCACTTCTCCTGCTTTGGGAAATTTGTGATTCTTTGTGCCCATCAGCTCTGAACGTGAATGCACTCTTCATCTACATGTGTCGCCTAATATTTCCTATAGATTTGAGGTTTGTGTGTCTGCAGAACTGACACGGAGTTACTGGGCATTGCAGTGGAATTTCAGTGAGGCTTGGTCAGGAACACTGAAACGCTTTGGGCAACAGACACACAGTACCCTGCTCTCATTCCTGTGCAAGGGTTGCACTACATCCATGTTTCAGGAGCCTTTTCCGTGGATTACTCCATTAGGTACCGCAAGGAACATGACGTGTGAGCCAGGGGATGAAGCCTCTGACTTGATCTGCCTGCACTAGGTTTTTTGACATGACCGAATTGACTTCAGTTTCCGATGCAGGGACCTCCGCAATTGACGTTCCTGCCAACTCTGATTGCACGTTTGTTAGATCAGATCGAATACGGTCCTCGGTGCTAGTAAACATGTCTCTCTTCCTCCAGTAGGAGCTAACGTGTGAGAAATGACATCTCATTCTATTGCCGTCTGATCCACATCCAGCAGTCTGACTGTGTTTGGATACCCGCTTTAGACGAAAACACACGTATCCGGGTCGCTTTCTTAGGCAAACCTGTGTTTCATAGTGCCAATCAGCTCTGAATGCCCTGTTCCTCTTCTCGTGAGCTTGAATGCTTCCTGACGCTTTGAGGTTCGTTTGTGATCAGTACTGACACTTGCAAGCAGTGGCCATTGCAGTGGGAGATCAGAGTGGCTGGGTCCTGAACACTGAAACGCTTTGGGCAACGGCCACACGCTTCGCTGCCCTCCTTCCTGTGCAAGGGGTGTGTTACGTCACTGATTTGGGAGGAGTACTCCTTCCTTCAGCCCGTTAGTTACAGGCCGGCACGGAACGCGGCAGGCTGCGGATGAAGTCTCTGCCTTGATATGACCGCACTGGACTTTGTCGACATGGTGGTATCGATTTCAATTGTCCGAAACAGGTACCTCCGCAATTGACTTCCTGCCAGGTTGGTATGCAAGTTTGTTACAGGGGAGCCAGACACGGTGCCCATGGATAGTCAACATGCCTCGCTGATCTAGTATCAGCAATCGCATTAGGAATGACAGCTCATTCTATTGCCATCTGCTCTGCAGCCAGCATTGTGTCTGAGTTCGGAAACCCGCGTTAGACGAAAACACTTCCATCCACTTCTCCTGCTTTGGGAAATTTGTGATTCTTTGTGCCCATCAGCTCTGAACGTGAATGCACTCTTCATCTACATGTGTCGCCTAATATTTCCTATAGATTTGAGGTTTGTGTGTCTGCAGAACTGACACGGAGTTACTGGGCATTGCAGTGGAATTTCAGTGAGGCTTGGTCAGGAACACTGAAACGCTTTGGGCAACAGACACACAGTACCCTGCTCTCATTCCTGTGCAAGGGTTGCACTACATCCATGTTTCAGGAGCCTTTTCCGTGGATTACTCCATTAGGTACCGCAAGGAACATGACGTGTGAGCCAGGGGATGAAGCCTCTGACTTGATCTGCCTGCACTAGGTTTTTTGACATGACCGAATTGACTTCAGTTTCCGATGCAGGGACCTCCGCAATTGACGTTCCTGCCAACTCTGATTGCACGTTTGTTAGATCAGATCGAATACGGTCCTCGGTGCTAGTAAACATGTCTCTCTTCCTCCAGTAGGAGCTAACGTGTGAGAAATGACATCTCATTCTATTGCCGTCTGATCCACATCCAGCAGTCTGACTGTGTTTGGATACCCGCTTTAGACGAAAACACACGTATCCGGGTCGCTTTCTTAGGCAAACCTGTGTTTCATAGTGCCAATCAGCTCTGAATGCCCTGTTCCTCTTCTCGTGAGCTTGAATGCTTCCTGACGCTTTGAGGTTCGTTTGTGATCAGTACTGACACTTGCAAGCAGTGGCCATTGCAGTGGGAGATCAGAGTGGCTGGGTCCTGAACACTGAAACGCTTTGGGCAACGGCCACACGCTTCGCTGCCCTCCTTCCTGTGCAAGGGGTGTGTTACGTCACTGATTTGGGAGGAGTACTCCTTCCTTCAGCCCGTTAGTTACAGGCCGGCACGGAACGCGGCAGGCTGCGGATGAAGTCTCTGCCTTGATATGACCGCACTGGACTTTGTCGACATGGTGGTATCGATTTCAATTGTCCGAAACAGGTACCTCCGCAATTGACTTCCTGCCAGGTTGGTATGCAAGTTTGTTACAGGGGAGCCAGACACGGTGCCCATGGATAGTCAACATGCCTCGCTGATCTAGTATCAGCAATCGCATTAGGAATGACAGCTCATTCTATTGCCATCTGCTCTGCAGCCAGCATTGTGTCTGAGTTCGGAAACCCGCGTTAGACGAAAACACTTCCATCCACTTCTCCTGCTTTGGGAAATTTGTGATTCTTTGTGCCCATCAGCTCTGAACGTGAATGCACTCTTCATCTACATGTGTCGCCTAATATTTCCTATAGATTTGAGGTTTGTGTGTCTGCAGAACTGACACGGAGTTACTGGGCATTGCAGTGGAATTTCAGTGAGGCTTGGTCAGGAACACTGAAACGCTTTGGGCAACAGACACACAGTACCCTGCTCTCATTCCTGTGCAAGGGTTGCACTACATCCATGTTTCAGGAGCCTTTTCCGTGGATTACTCCATTAGGTACCGCAAGGAACATGACGTGTGAGCCAGGGGATGAAGCCTCTGACTTGATCTGCCTGCACTAGGTTTTTGACATGACCGAATTGACTTCAGTTTCCGATGCAGGGACCTCCGCAATTGACGTTCCTGCCAACTCTGATTGCACGTTTGTTAGATCAGATCGAATACGGTCCTCGGTGCTAGTAAACATGTCTCTCTTCCTCCAGTAGGAGCTAACGTGTGAGAAATGACATCTCATTCTATTGCCGTCTGATCCACATCCAGCAGTCTGACTGTGTTTGGATACCCGCTTTAGACGAAAACACACGTATCCGGGTCGCTTTCTTAGGCAAACCTGTGTTTCATAGTGCCAATCAGCTCTGAATGCCCTGTTCCTCTTCTCGTGAGCTTGAAGGCTTCCTGACGCTTTGAGGTTCGTTTGTGATCAGTACTGACACTTGCAAGCAGTGGCCATTGCAGTGGGAGATCAGAGTGGCTGGGTCCTGAACACTGAAACGCTTTGGGCAACGGCCACACGCTTCGCTGCCCTCCTTCCTGTGCAAGGGGTGTGTTACGTCACTGATTTGGGAGGAGTACTCCTTCCTTCAGCCCGTTAGTTACAGGCCGGCACGGAACGCGGCAGGCTGCGGATGAAGTCTCTGCCTTGATATGACCGCACTGGACTTTGTCGACATGGTGGTATCGATTTCAATTGTCCGAAACAGGTACCTCCGCAATTGACTTCCTGCCAGGTTGGTATGCAAGTTTGTTACAGGGGAGCCAGACACGGTGCCCATGGATAGTCAACATGCCTCGCTGATCTAGTATCAGCAATCGCATTAGGAATGACAGCTCATTCTATTGCCATCTGCTCTGCAGCCAGCATTGTGTCTGAGTTCGGAAACCCGCGTTAGACGAAAACACTTCCATCCACTTCTCCTGCTTTGGGAAATTTGTGATTCTTTGTGCCCATCAGCTCTGAACGTGAATGCACTCTTCATCTACATGTGTCGCCTAATATTTCCTATAGATTTGAGGTTTGTGTGTCTGCAGAACTGACACGGAGTTACTGGGCATTGCAGTGGAATTTCAGTGAGGCTTGGTCAGGAACACTGAAACGCTTTGGGCAACAGACACACAGTACCCTGCTCTCATTCCTGTGCAAGGGTTGCACTACATCCATGTTTCAGGAGCCTTTTCCGTGGATTACTCCATTAGGTACCGCAAGGAACATGACGTGTGAGCCAGGGGATGAAGCCTCTGACTTGATCTGCCTGCACTAGGTTTTTGACATGACCGAATTGACTTCAGTTTCCGATGCAGGGACCTCCGCAATTGACGTTCCTGCCAACTCTGATTGCACGTTTGTTAGATCAGATCGAATACGGTCCTCGGTGCTAGTAAACATGTCTCTCTTCCTCCAGTAGGAGCTAACGTGTGAGAAATGACATCTCATTCTATTGCCGTCTGATCCACATCCAGCAGTCTGACTGTGTTTGGATACCCGCTTTAGACGAAAACACACGTATCCGGGTCGCTTTCTTAGGCAAACCTGTGTTTCATAGTGCCAATCAGCTCTGAATGCCCTGTTCCTCTTCTCGTGAGCTTGAATGCTTCCTGACGCTTTGAGGTTCGTTTGTGATCAGTACTGACACTTGCAAGCAGTGGCCATTGCAGTGGGAGATCAGAGTGGCTGGGTCCTGAACACTGAAACGCTTTGGGCAACGGCCACACGCTTCGCTGCCCTCCTTCCTGTGCAAGGGGTGTGTTACGTCACTGATTTGGGAGGAGTACTCCTTCCTTCAGCCCGTTAGTTACAGGCCGGCACGGAACGCGGCAGGCTGCGGATGAAGTCTCTGCCTTGATATGACCGCACTGGACTTTGTCGACATGGTGGTATCGATTTCAATTGTCCGAAACAGGTACCTCCGCAATTGACTTCCTGCCAGGTTGGTATGCAAGTTTGTTACAGGGGAGCCAGACACGGTGCCCATGGATAGTCAACATGCCTCGCTGATCTAGTATCAGCAATCGCATTAGGAATGACAGCTCATTCTATTGCCATCTGCTCTGCAGCCAGCATTGTGTCTGAGTTCGGAAACCCGCGTTAGACGAAAACACTTCCATCCACTTCTCCTGCTTTGGGAAATTTGTGATTCTTTGTGCCCATCAGCTCTGAACGTGAATGCACTCTTCATCTACATGTGTCGCCTAATATTTCCTATAGATTTGAGGTTTGTGTGTCTGCAGAACTGACACGGAGTTACTGGGCATTGCAGTGGAATTTCAGTGAGGCTTGGTCAGGAACACTGAAACGCTTTGGGCAACAGACACACAGTACCCTGCTCTCATTCCTGTGCAAGGGTTGCACTACATCCATGTTTCAGGAGCCTTTTCCGTGGATTACTCCATTAGGTACCGCAAGGAACATGACGTGTGAGCCAGGGGATGAAGCCTCTGACTTGATCTGCCTGCACTAGGTATTTAGACATGACCGAATTGACTTCAGTTTCCGATGCAGGGACCTCCGCAATTGACGTTCCTGCCAACTCTGATTGCACGTTTGTTAGATCAGATCGAATACGGTCCTCGGTGCTAGTAAACATGTCTCTCTTCCTCCAGTAGGAGCTAACGTGTGAGAAATGACATCTCATTCTATTGCCGTCTGATCCACATCCAGCAGTCTGACTGTGTTTGGATACCCGCTTTAGACGAAAACACACGTATCCGGGTCGCTTTCTTAGGCAAACCTGTGTTTCATAGTGCCAATCAGCTCTGAATGCCCTGTTCCTCTTCTCGTGAGCTTGAATGCTTCCTGACGCTTTGAGGTTCGTTTGTGATCAGTACTGACACTTGCAAGCAGTGGCCATTGCAGTGGGAGATCAGAGTGGCTGGGTCCTGAACACTGAAACGCTTTGGGCAACGGCCACACGCTTCGCTGCCCTCCTTCCTGTGCAAGGGGTGTGTTACGTCACTGATTTGGGAGGAGTACTCCTTCCTTCAGCCCGTTAGTTACAGGCCGGCACGGAACGCGGCAGGCTGCGGATGAAGTCTCTGCCTTGATATGACCGCACTGGACTTTGTCGACATGGTGGTATCGATTTCAATTGTCCGAAACAGGTACCTCCGCAATTGACTTCCTGCCAGGTTGGTATGCAAGTTTGTTACAGGGGAGCCAGACACGGTGCCCATGGATAGTCAACATGCCTCGCTGATCTAGTATCAGCAATCGCATTAGGAATGACAGCTCATTCTATTGCCATCTGCTCTGCAGCCAGCATTGTGTCTGAGTTCGGAAACCCGCGTTAGACGAAAACACTTCCATCCACTTCTCCTGCTTTGGGAAATTTGTGATTCTTTGTGCCCATCAGCTCTGAACGTGAATGCACTCTTCATCTACATGTGTCGCCTAATATTTCCTATAGATTTGAGGTTTGTGTGTCTGCAGAACTGACACGGAGTTACTGGGCATTGCAGTGGAATTTCAGTGAGGCTTGGTCAGGAACACTGAAACGCTTTGGGCAACAGACACACAGTACCCTGCTCTCATTCCTGTGCAAGGGTTGCACTACATCCATGTTTCAGGAGCCTTTTCCGTGGATTACTCCATTAGGTACCGCAAGGAACATGACGTGTGAGCCAGGGGATGAAGCCTCTGACTTGATCTGCCTGCACTAGGTTTTTGACATGACCGAATTGACTTCAGTTTCCGATGCAGGGACCTCCGCAATTGACGTTCCTGCCAACTCTGATTGCACGTTTGTTAGATCAGATCGAATACGGTCCTCGGTGCTAGTAAACATGTCTCTCTTCCTCCAGTAGGAGCTAACGTGTGAGAAATGACATCTCATTCTATTGCCGTCTGATCCACATCCAGCAGTCTGACTGTGTTTGGATACCCGCTTTAGACGAAAACACACGTATCCGGGTCGCTTTCTTAGGCAAACCTGTGTTTCATAGTGCCAATCAGCTCTGAATGCCCTGTTCCTCTTCTCGTGAGCTTGAAGGCTTCCTGACGCTTTGAGGTTCGTTTGTGATCAGTACTGACACTTGCAAGCAGTGGCCATTGCAGTGGGAGATCAGAGTGGCTGGGTCCTGAACACTGAAACGCTTTGGGCAACGGCCACACGCTTCGCTGCCCTCCTTCCTGTGCAAGGGGTGTGTTACGTCACTGATTTGGGAGGAGTACTCCTTCCTTCAGCCCGTTAGTTACAGGCCGGCACGGAACGCGGCAGGCTGCGGATGAAGTCTCTGCCTTGATATGACCGCACTGGACTTTGTCGACATGGTGGTATCGATTTCAATTGTCCGAAACAGGTACCTCCGCAATTGACTTCCTGCCAGGTTGGTATGCAAGTTTGTTACAGGGGAGCCAGACACGGTGCCCATGGATAGTCAACATGCCTCGCTGATCTAGTATCAGCAATCGCATTAGGAATGACAGCTCATTCTATTGCCATCTGCTCTGCAGCCAGCATTGTGTCTGAGTTCGGAAACCCGCGTTAGACGAAAACACTTCCATCCACTTCTCCTGCTTTGGGAAATTTGTGATTCTTTGTGCCCATCAGCTCTGAACGTGAATGCACTCTTCATCTACATGTGTCGCCTAATATTTCCTATAGATTTGAGGTTTGTGTGTCTGCAGAACTGACACGGAGTTACTGGGCATTGCAGTGGAATTTCAGTGAGGCTTGGTCAGGAACACTGAAACGCTTTGGGCAACAGACACACAGTACCCTGCTCTCATTCCTGTGCAAGGGTTGCACTACATCCATGTTTCAGGAGCCTTTTCCGTGGATTACTCCATTAGGTACCGCAAGGAACATGACGTGTGAGCCAGGGGATGAAGCCTCTGACTTGATCTGCCTGCACTAGGTTTTTTGACATGACCGAATTGACTTCAGTTTCCGATGCAGGGACCTCCGCAATTGACGTTCCTGCCAACTCTGATTGCACGTTTGTTAGATCAGATCGAATACGGTCCTCGGTGCTAGTAAACATGTCTCTCTTCCTCCAGTAGGAGCTAACGTGTGAGAAATGACATCTCATTCTATTGCCGTCTGATCCACATCCAGCAGTCTGACTGTGTTTGGATACCCGCTTTAGACGAAAACACACGTATCCGGGTCGCTTTCTTAGGCAAACCTGTGTTTCATAGTGCCAATCAGCTCTGAATGCCCTGTTCCTCTTCTCGTGAGCTTGAAGGCTTCCTGACGCTTTGAGGTTCGTTTGTGATCAGTACTGACACTTGCAAGCAGTGGCCATTGCAGTGGGAGATCAGAGTGGCTGGGTCCTGAACACTGAAACGCTTTGGGCAACGGCCACACGCTTCGCTGCCCTCCTTCCTGTGCAAGGGGTGTGTTACGTCACTGATTTGGGAGGAGTACTCCTTCCTTCAGCCCGTTAGTTACAGGCCGGCACGGAACGCGGCAGGCTGCGGATGAAGTCTCTGCCTTGATATGACCGCACTGGACTTTGTCGACATGGTGGTATCGATTTCAATTGTCCGAAACAGGTACCTCCGCAATTGACTTCCTGCCAGGTTGGTATGCAAGTTTGTTACAGGGGAGCCAGACACGGTGCCCATGGATAGTCAACATGCCTCGCTGATCTAGTATCAGCAATCGCATTAGGAATGACAGCTCATTCTATTGCCATCTGCTCTGCAGCCAGCATTGTGTCTGAGTTCGGAAACCCGCGTTAGACGAAAACACTTCCATCCACTTCTCCTGCTTTGGGAAATTTGTGATTCTTTGTGCCCATCAGCTCTGAACGTGAATGCACTCTTCATCTACATGTGTCGCCTAATATTTCCTATAGATTTGAGGTTTGTGTGTCTGCAGAACTGACACGGAGTTACTGGGCATTGCAGTGGAATTTCAGTGAGGCTTGGTCAGGAACACTGAAACGCTTTGGGCAACAGACACACAGTACCCTGCTCTCATTCCTGTGCAAGGGTTGCACTACATCCATGTTTCAGGAGCCTTTTCCGTGGATTACTCCATTAGGTACCGCAAGGAACATGACGTGTGAGCCAGGGGATGAAGCCTCTGACTTGATCTGCCTGCACTAGGTTTTTTGACATGACCGAATTGACTTCAGTTTCCGATGCAGGGACCTCCGCAATTGACGTTCCTGCCAACTCTGATTGCACGTTTGTTAGATCAGATCGAATACGGTCCTCGGTGCTAGTAAACATGTCTCTCTTCCTCCAGTAGGAGCTAACGTGTGAGAAATGACATCTCATTCTATTGCCGTCTGATCCACATCCAGCAGTCTGACTGTGTTTGGATACCCGCTTTAGACGAAAACACACGTATCCGGGTCGCTTTCTTAGGCAAACCTGTGTTTCATAGTGCCAATCAGCTCTGAATGCCCTGTTCCTCTTCTCGTGAGCTTGAATGCTTCCTGACGCTTTGAGGTTCGTTTGTGATCAGTACTGACACTTGCAAGCAGTGGCCATTGCAGTGGGAGATCAGAGTGGCTGGGTCCTGAACACTGAAACGCTTTGGGCAACGGCCACACGCTTCGCTGCCCTCCTTCCTGTGCAAGGGGTGTGTTACGTCACTGATTTGGGAGGAGTACTCCTTCCTTCAGCCCGTTAGTTACAGGCCGGCACGGAACGCGGCAGGCTGCGGATGAAGTCTCTGCCTTGATATGACCGCACTGGACTTTGTCGACATGGTGGTATCGATTTCAATTGTCCGAAACAGGTACCTCCGCAATTGACTTCCTGCCAGGTTGGTATGCAAGTTTGTTACAGGGGAGCCAGACACGGTGCCCATGGATAGTCAACATGCCTCGCTGATCTAGTATCAGCAATCGCATTAGGAATGACAGCTCATTCTATTGCCATCTGCTCTGCAGCCAGCATTGTGTCTGAGTTCGGAAACCCGCGTTAGACGAAAACACTTCCATCCACTTCTCCTGCTTTGGGAAATTTGTGATTCTTTGTGCCCATCAGCTCTGAACGTGAATGCACTCTTCATCTACATGTGTCGCCTAATATTTCCTATAGATTTGAGGTTTGTGTGTCTGCAGAACTGACACGGAGTTACTGGGCATTGCAGTGGAATTTCAGTGAGGCTTGGTCAGGAACACTGAAACGCTTTGGGCAACAGACACACAGTACCCTGCTCTCATTCCTGTGCAAGGGTTGCACTACATCCATGTTTCAGGAGCCTTTTCCGTGGATTACTCCATTAGGTACCGCAAGGAACATGACGTGTGAGCCAGGGGATGAAGCCTCTGACTTGATCTGCCTGCACTAGGTTTTTTGACATGACCGAATTGACTTCAGTTTCCGATGCAGGGACCTCCGCAATTGACGTTCCTGCCAACTCTGATTGCACGTTTGTTAGATCAGATCGAATACGGTCCTCGGTGCTAGTAAACATGTCTCTCTTCCTCCAGTAGGAGCTAACGTGTGAGAAATGACATCTCATTCTATTGCCGTCTGATCCACATCCAGCAGTCTGACTGTGTTTGGATACCCGCTTTAGACGAAAACACACGTATCCGGGTCGCTTTCTTAGGCAAACCTGTGTTTCATAGTGCCAATCAGCTCTGAATGCCCTGTTCCTCTTCTCGTGAGCTTGAATGCTTCCTGACGCTTTGAGGTTCGTTTGTGATCAGTACTGACACTTGCAAGCAGTGGCCATTGCAGTGGGAGATCAGAGTGGCTGGGTCCTGAACACTGAAACGCTTTGGGCAACGGCCACACGCTTCGCTGCCCTCCTTCCTGTGCAAGGGGTGTGTTACGTCACTGATTTGGGAGGAGTACTCCTTCCTTCAGCCCGTTAGTTACAGGCCGGCACGGAACGCGGCAGGCTGCGGATGAAGTCTCTGCCTTGATATGACCGCACTGGACTTTGTCGACATGGTGGTATCGATTTCAATTGTCCGAAACAGGTACCTCCGCAATTGACTTCCTGCCAGGTTGGTATGCAAGTTTGTTACAGGGGAGCCAGACACGGTGCCCATGGATAGTCAACATGCCTCGCTGATCTAGTATCAGCAATCGCATTAGGAATGACAGCTCATTCTATTGCCATCTGCTCTGCAGCCAGCATTGTGTCTGAGTTCGGAAACCCGCGTTAGACGAAAACACTTCCATCCACTTCTCCTGCTTTGGGAAATTTGTGATTCTTTGTGCCCATCAGCTCTGAACGTGAATGCACTCTTCATCTACATGTGTCGCCTAATATTTCCTATAGATTTGAGGTTTGTGTGTCTGCAGAACTGACACGGAGTTACTGGGCATTGCAGTGGAATTTCAGTGAGGCTTGGTCAGGAACACTGAAACGCTTTGGGCAACAGACACACAGTACCCTGCTCTCATTCCTGTGCAAGGGTTGCACTACATCCATGTTTCAGGAGCCTTTTCCGTGGATTACTCCATTAGGTACCGCAAGGAACATGACGTGTGAGCCAGGGGATGAAGCCTCTGACTTGATCTGCCTGCACTAGGTTTTTTGACATGACCGAATTGACTTCAGTTTCCGATGCAGGGACCTCCGCAATTGACGTTCCTGCCAACTCTGATTGCACGTTTGTTAGATCAGATCGAATACGGTCCTCGGTGCTAGTAAACATGTCTCTCTTCCTCCAGTAGGAGCTAACGTGTGAGAAATGA
Organism: Aselliscus stoliczkanus; assembly: GCA_033961575.1. NCBI lineage: Eukaryota > Metazoa > Chordata > Mammalia > Chiroptera > Hipposideridae > Aselliscus > Aselliscus stoliczkanus. The sequence goes on from JAWWOG010000051.1 coordinate 45,672, forward strand.
CATCTCATTCTATTGCCGTCTGATCCACATCCAGCAGTCTGACTGTGTTTGGATACCCGCTTTAGACGAAAACACACGTATCCGGGTCGCTTTCTTAGGCAAACCTGTGTTTCATAGTGCCAATCAGCTCTGAATGCCCTGTTCCTCTTCTCGTGAGCTTGAAGGCTTCCTGACGCTTTGAGGTTCGTTTGTGATCAGTACTGACACTTGCAAGCAGTGGCCATTGCAGTGGGAGATCAGAGTGGCTGGGTCCTGAACACTGAAACGCTTTGGGCAACGGCCACACGCTTCGCTGCCCTCCTTCCTGTGCAAGGGGTGTGTTACGTCACTGATTTGGGAGGAGTACTCCTTCCTTCAGCCCGTTAGTTACAGGCCGGCACGGAACGCGGCAGGCTGCGGATGAAGTCTCTGCCTTGATATGACCGCACTGGACTTTGTCGACATGGTGGTATCGATTTCAATTGTCCGAAACAGGTACCTCCGCAATTGACTTCCTGCCAGGTTGGTATGCAAGTTTGTTACAGGGGAGCCAGACACGGTGCCCATGGATAGTCAACATGCCTCGCTGATCTAGTATCAGCAATCGCATTAGGAATGACAGCTCATTCTATTGCCATCTGCTCTGCAGCCAGCATTGTGTCTGAGTTCGAAACCCGCGTTAGACGAAAACACTTCCATCCACTTCTCCTGCTTTGGGAAATTTGTGATTCTTTGTGCCCATCAGCTCTGAACGTGAATGCACTCTTCATCTACATGTGTCGCCTAATATTTCCTATAGATTTGAGGTTTGTGTGTCTGCAGAACTGACACGGAGTTACTGGGCATTGCAGTGGAATTTCAGTGAGGCTTGGTCAGGAACACTGAAACGCTTTGGGCAACAGACACACAGTACCCTGCTCTCATTCCTGTGCAAGGGTTGCACTACATCCATGTTTCAGGAGCCTTTTCCGTGGATTACTCCATTAGGTACCGCAAGGAACATGACGTGTGAGCCAGGGGATGAAGCCTCTGACTTGATCTGCCTGCACTAGGTTTTTTGACATGACCGAATTGACTTCAGTTTCCGATGCAGGGACCTCCGCAATTGACGTTCCTGCCAACTCTGATTGCACGTTTGTTAGATCAGATCGAATACGGTCCTCGGTGCTAGTAAACATGTCTCTCTTCCTCCAGTAGGAGCTAACGTGTGAGAAATGACATCTCATTCTATTGCCGTCTGATCCACATCCAGCAGTCTGACTGTGTTTGGATACCCGCTTTAGACGAAAACACACGTATCCGGGTCGCTTTCTTAGGCAAACCTGTGTTTCATAGTGCCAATCAGCTCTGAATGCCCTGTTCCTCTTCTCGTGAGCTTGAATGCTTCCTGACGCTTTGAGGTTCGTTTGTGATCAGTACTGACACTTGCAAGCAGTGGCCATTGCAGTGGGAGATCAGAGTGGCTGGGTCCTGAACACTGAAACGCTTTGGGCAACGGCCACACGCTTCGCTGCCCTCCTTCCTGTGCAAGGGGTGGGTTACGTCACTGATTTGGGAGGAGTACTCCTTCCTTCAGCCCGTTAGTTACAGGCCGGCACGGAACGCGGCAGGCTGCGGATGAAGTCTCTGCCTTGATATGACCGCACTGGACTTTGTCGACATGGTGGTATCGATTTCAATTGTCCGAAACAGGTACCTCCGCAATTGACTTCCTGCCAGGTTGGTATGCAAGTTTGTTACAGGGGAGCCAGACACGGTGCCCATGGATAGTCAACATGCCTCGCTGATCTAGTATCAGCAATCGCATTAGGAATGACAGCTCATTCTATTGCCATCTGCTCTGCAGCCAGCATTGTGTCTGAGTTCGGAAACCCGCGTTAGACGAAAACACTTCCATCCACTTCTCCTGCTTTGGGAAATTTGTGATTCTTTGTGCCCATCAGCTCTGAACGTGAATGCACTCTTCATCTACATGTGTCGCCTAATATTTCCTATAGATTTGAGGTTTGTGTGTCTGCAGAACTGACACGGAGTTACTGGGCATTGCAGTGGAATTTCAGTGAGGCTTGGTCAGGAACACTGAAACGCTTTGGGCAACAGACACACAGTACCCTGCTCTCATTCCTGTGCAAGGGTTGCACTACATCCATGTTTCAGGAGCCTTTTCCGTGGATTACTCCATTAGGTACCGCAAGGAACATGACGTGTGAGCCAGGGGATGAAGCCTCTGACTTGATCTGCCTGCACTAGGTTTTTTGACATGACCGAATTGACTTCAGTTTCCGATGCAGGGACCTCCGCAATTGACGTTCCTGCCAACTCTGATTGCACGTTTGTTAGATCAGATCGAATACGGTCCTCGGTGCTAGTAAACATGTCTCTCTTCCTCCAGTAGGAGCTAACGTGTGAGAAATGACATCTCATTCTATTGCCGTCTGATCCACATCCAGCAGTCTGACTGTGTTTGGATACCCGCTTTAGACGAAAACACACGTATCCGGGTCGCTTTCTTAGGCAAACCTGTGTTTCATAGTGCCAATCAGCTCTGAATGCCCTGTTCCTCTTCTCGTGAGCTTGAATGCTTCCTGACGCTTTGAGGTTCGTTTGTGATCAGTACTGACACTTGCAAGCAGTGGCCATTGCAGTGGGAGATCAGAGTGGCTGGGTCCTGAACACTGAAACGCTTTGGGCAACGGCCACACGCTTCGCTGCCCTCCTTCCTGTGCAAGGGGTGTGTTACGTCACTGATTTGGGAGGAGTACTCCTTCCTTCAGCCCGTTAGTTACAGGCCGGCACGGAACGCGGCAGGCTGCGGATGAAGTCTCTGCCTTGATATGACCGCACTGGACTTTGTCGACATGGTGGTATCGATTTCAATTGTCCGAAACAGGTACCTCCGCAATTGACTTCCTGCCAGGTTGGTATGCAAGTTTGTTACAGGGGAGCCAGACACGGTGCCCATGGATAGTCAACATGCCTCGCTGATCTAGTATCAGCAATCGCATTAGGAATGACAGCTCATTCTATTGCCATCTGCTCTGCAGCCAGCATTGTGTCTGAGTTCGGAAACCCGCGTTAGACGAAAACACTTCCATCCACTTCTCCTGCTTTGGGAAATTTGTGATTCTTTGTGCCCATCAGCTCTGAACGTGAATGCACTCTTCATCTACATGTGTCGCCTAATATTTCCTATAGATTTGAGGTTTGTGTGTCTGCAGAACTGACACGGAGTTACTGGGCATTGCAGTGGAATTTCAGTGAGGCTTGGTCAGGAACACTGAAACGCTTTGGGCAACAGACACACAGTACCCTGCTCTCATTCCTGTGCAAGGGTTGCACTACATCCATGTTTCAGGAGCCTTTTCCGTGGATTACTCCATTAGGTACCGCAAGGAACATGACGTGTGAGCCAGGGGATGAAGCCTCTGACTTGATCTGCCTGCACTAGGTTTTTTGACATGACCGAATTGACTTCAGTTTCCGATGCAGGGACCTCCGCAATTGACGTTCCTGCCAACTCTGATTGCACGTTTGTTAGATCAGATCGAATACGGTCCTCGGTGCTAGTAAACATGTCTCTCTTCCTCCAGTAGGAGCTAACGTGTGAGAAATGACATCTCATTCTATTGCCGTCTGATCCACATCCAGCAGTCTGACTGTGTTTGGATACCCGCTTTAGACGAAAACACACGTATCCGGGTCGCTTTCTTAGGCAAACCTGTGTTTCATAGTGCCAATCAGCTCTGAATGCCCTGTTCCTCTTCTCGTGAGCTTGAAGGCTTCCTGACGCTTTGAGGTTCGTTTGTGATCAGTACTGACACTTGCAAGCAGTGGCCATTGCAGTGGGAGATCAGAGTGGCTGGGTCCTGAACACTGAAACGCTTTGGGCAACGGCCACACGCTTCGCTGCCCTCCTTCCTGTGCAAGGGGTGTGTTACGTCACTGATTTGGGAGGAGTACTCCTTCCTTCAGCCCGTTAGTTACAGGCCGGCACGGAACGCGGCAGGCTGCGGATGAAGTCTCTGCCTTGATATGACCGCACTGGACTTTGTCGACATGGTGGTATCGATTTCAATTGTCCGAAACAGGTACCTCCGCAATTGACTTCCTGCCAGGTTGGTATGCAAGTTTGTTACAGGGGAGCCAGACACGGTGCCCATGGATAGTCAACATGCCTCGCTGATCTAGTATCAGCAATCGCATTAGGAATGACAGCTCATTCTATTGCCATCTGCTCTGCAGCCAGCATTGTGTCTGAGTTCGGAAACCCGCGTTAGACGAAAACACTTCCATCCACTTCTCCTGCTTTGGGAAATTTGTGATTCTTTGTGCCCATCAGCTCTGAACGTGAATGCACTCTTCATCTACATGTGTCGCCTAATATTTCCTATAGATTTGAGGTTTGTGTGTCTGCAGAACTGACACGGAGTTACTGGGCATTGCAGTGGAATTTCAGTGAGGCTTGGTCAGGAACACTGAAACGCTTTGGGCAACAGACACACAGTACCCTGCTCTCATTCCTGTGCAAGGGTTGCACTACATCCATGTTTCAGGAGCCTTTTCCGTGGATTACTCCATTAGGTACCGCAAGGAACATGACGTGTGAGCCAGGGGATGAAGCCTCTGACTTGATCTGCCTGCACTAGGTTTTTGACATGACCGAATTGACTTCAGTTTCCGATGCAGGGACCTCCGCAATTGACGTTCCTGCCAACTCTGATTGCACGTTTGTTAGATCAGATCGAATACGGTCCTCGGTGCTAGTAAACATGTCTCTCTTCCTCCAGTAGGAGCTAACGTGTGAGAAATGACATCTCATTCTATTGCCGTCTGATCCACATCCAGCAGTCTGACTGTGTTTGGATACCCGCTTTAGACGAAAACACACGTATCCGGGTCGCTTTCTTAGGCAAACCTGTGTTTCATAGTGCCAATCAGCTCTGAATGCCCTGTTCCTCTTCTCGTGAGCTTGAATGCTTCCTGACGCTTTGAGGTTCGTTTGTGATCAGTACTGACACTTGCAAGCAGTGGCCATTGCAGTGGGAGATCAGAGTGGCTGGGTCCTGAACACTGAAACGCTTTGGGCAACGGCCACACGCTTCGCTGCCCTCCTTCCTGTGCAAGGGGTGTGTTACGTCACTGATTTGGGAGGAGTACTCCTTCCTTCAGCCCGTTAGTTACAGGCCGGCACGGAACGCGGCAGGCTGCGGATGAAGTCTCTGCCTTGATATGACCGCACTGGACTTTGTCGACATGGTGGTATCGATTTCAATTGTCCGAAACAGGTACCTCCGCAATTGACTTCCTGCCAGGTTGGTATGCAAGTTTGTTACAGGGGAGCCAGACACGGTGCCCATGGATAGTCAACATGCCTCGCTGATCTAGTATCAGCAATCGCATTAGGAATGACAGCTCATTCTATTGCCATCTGCTCTGCAGCCAGCATTGTGTCTGAGTTCGGAAACCCGCGTTAGACGAAAACACTTCCATCCACTTCTCCTGCTTTGGGAAATTTGTGATTCTTTGTGCCCATCAGCTCTGAACGTGAATGCACTCTTCATCTACATGTGTCGCCTAATATTTCCTATAGATTTGAGGTTTGTGTGTCTGCAGAACTGACACGGAGTTACTGGGCATTGCAGTGGAATTTCAGTGAGGCTTGGTCAGGAACACTGAAACGCTTTGGGCAACAGACACACAGTACCCTGCTCTCATTCCTGTGCAAGGGTTGCACTACATCCATGTTTCAGGAGCCTTTTCCGTGGATTACTCCATTAGGTACCGCAAGGAACATGACGTGTGAGCCAGGGGATGAAGCCTCTGACTTGATCTGCCTGCACTAGGTTTTTTGACATGACCGAATTGACTTCAGTTTCCGATGCAGGGACCTCCGCAATTGACGTTCCTGCCAACTCTGATTGCACGTTTGTTAGATCAGATCGAATACGGTCCTCGGTGCTAGTAAACATGTCTCTCTTCCTCCAGTAGGAGCTAACGTGTGAGAAATGACATCTCATTCTATTGCCGTCTGATCCACATCCAGCAGTCTGACTGTGTTTGGATACCCGCTTTAGACGAAAACACACGTATCCGGGTCGCTTTCTTAGGCAAACCTGTGTTTCATAGTGCCAATCAGCTCTGAATGCCCTGTTCCTCTTCTCGTGAGCTTGAAGGCTTCCTGACGCTTTGAGGTTCGTTTGTGATCAGTACTGACACTTGCAAGCAGTGGCCATTGCAGTGGGAGATCAGAGTGGCTGGGTCCTGAACACTGAAACGCTTTGGGCAACGGCCACACGCTTCGCTGCCCTCCTTCCTGTGCAAGGGGTGTGTTACGTCACTGATTTGGGAGGAGTACTCCTTCCTTCAGCCCGTTAGTTACAGGCCGGCACGGAACGCGGCAGGCTGCGGATGAAGTCTCTGCCTTGATATGACCGCACTGGACTTTGTCGACATGGTGGTATCGATTTCAATTGTCCGAAACAGGTACCTCCGCAATTGACTTCCTGCCAGGTTGGTATGCAAGTTTGTTACAGGGGAGCCAGACACGGTGCCCATGGATAGTCAACATGCCTCGCTGATCTAGTATCAGCAATCGCATTAGGAATGACAGCTCATTCTATTGCCATCTGCTCTGCAGCCAGCATTGTGTCTGAGTTCGGAAACCCGCGTTAGACGAAAACACTTCCATCCACTTCTCCTGCTTTGGGAAATTTGTGATTCTTTGTGCCAATCAGCTCTGAACGTGAATGCACTCTTCATCTACATGTGTCGCCTAATATTTCCTATAGATTTGAGGTTTGTGTGTCTGCAGAACTGACACGGAGTTACTGGGCATTGCAGTGGAATTTCAGTGAGGCTTGGTCAGGAACACTGAAACGCTTTGGGCAACAGACACACAGTACCCTGCTCTCATTCCTGTGCAAGGGTTGCACTACATCCATGTTTCAGGAGCCTTTTCCGTGGATTACTCCATTAGGTACCGCAAGGAACATGACGTGTGAGCCAGGGGATGAAGCCTCTGACTTGATCTGCCTGCACTAGGTTTTTTGACATGACCGAATTGACTTCAGTTTCCGATGCAGGGACCTCCGCAATTGACGTTCCTGCCAACTCTGATTGCACGTTTGTTAGATCAGATCGAATACGGTCCTCGGTGCTAGTAAACATGTCTCTCTTCCTCCAGTAGGAGCTAACGTGTGAGAAATGACATCTCATTCTATTGCCGTCTGATCCACATCCAGCAGTCTGACTGTGTTTGGATACCCGCTTTAGACGAAAACACACGTATCCGGGTCGCTTTCTTAGGCAAACCTGTGTTTCATAGTGCCAATCAGCTCTGAATGCCCTGTTCCTCTTCTCGTGAGCTTGAATGCTTCCTGACGCTTTGAGGTTCGTTTGTGATCAGTACTGACACTTGCAAGCAGTGGCCATTGCAGTGGGAGATCAGAGTGGCTGGGTCCTGAACACTGAAACGCTTTGGGCAACGGCCACACGCTTCGCTGCCCTCCTTCCTGTGCAAGGGGTGTGTTACGTCACTGATTTGGGAGGAGTACTCCTTCCTTCAGCCCGTTAGTTACAGGCCGGCACGGAACGCGGCAGGCTGCGGATGAAGTCTCTGCCTTGATATGACCGCACTGGACTTTGTCGACATGGTGGTATCGATTTCAATTGTCCGAAACAGGTACCTCCGCAATTGACTTCCTGCCAGGTTGGTATGCAAGTTTGTTACAGGGGAGCCAGACACGGTGCCCATGGATAGTCAACATGCCTCGCTGATCTAGTATCAGCAATCGCATTAGGAATGACAGCTCATTCTATTGCCATCTGCTCTGCAGCCAGCATTGTGTCTGAGTTCGGAAACCCGCGTTAGACGAAAACACTTCCATCCACTTCTCCTGCTTTGGGAAATTTGTGATTCTTTGTGCCAATCAGCTCTGAACGTGAATGCACTCTTCATCTACATGTGTCGCCTAATATTTCCTATAGATTTGAGGTTTGTGTGTCTGCAGAACTGACACGGAGTTACTGGGCATTGCAGTGGAATTTCAGTGAGGCTTGGTCAGGAACACTGAAACGCTTTGGGCAACAGACACACAGTACCCTGCTCTCATTCCTGTGCAAGGGTTGCACTACATCCATGTTTCAGGAGCCTTTTCCGTGGATTACTCCATTAGGTACCGCAAGGAACATGACGTGTGAGCCAGGGGATGAAGCCTCTGACTTGATCTGCCTGCACTAGGTTTTTTGACATGACCGAATTGACTTCAGTTTCCGATGCAGGGACCTCCGCAATTGACGTTCCTGCCAACTCTGATTGCACGTTTGTTAGATCAGATCGAATACGGTCCTCGGTGCTAGTAAACATGTCTCTCTTCCTCCAGTAGGAGCTAACGTGTGAGAAATGACATCTCATTCTATTGCCGTCTGATCCACATCCAGCAGTCTGACTGTGTTTGGATACCCGCTTTAGACGAAAACACACGTATCCGGGTCGCTTTCTTAGGCAAACCTGTGTTTCATAGTGCCAATCAGCTCTGAATGCCCTGTTCCTCTTCTCGTGAGCTTGAAGGCTTCCTGACGCTTTGAGGTTCGTTTGTGATCAGTACTGACACTTGCAAGCAGTGGCCATTGCAGTGGGAGATCAGAGTGGCTGGGTCCTGAACACTGAAACGCTTTGGGCAACGGCCACACGCTTCGCTGCCCTCCTTCCTGTGCAAGGGGTGTGTTACGTCACTGATTTGGGAGGAGTACTCCTTCCTTCAGCCCGTTAGTTACAGGCCGGCACGGAACGCGGCAGGCTGCGGATGAAGTCTCTGCCTTGATATGACCGCACTGGACTTTGTCGACATGGTGGTATCGATTTCAATTGTCCGAAACAGGTACCTCCGCAATTGACTTCCTGCCAGGTTGGTATGCAAGTTTGTTACAGGGGAGCCAAACACGGTGCCCATGGATAGTCAACATGCCTCGCTGATCTAGTATCAGCAATCGCATTAGGAATGACAGCTCATTCTATTGCCATCTGCTCTGCAGCCAGCATTGTGTCTGAGTTCAGAAACCCGCTTTAGACGAAAACACTTCCATCCACTTCTCCTGCTTAGGGAAATTTGTGATTCTTTGTGCCAATCAGCTCTGAACGTGAATGCACTCTTCATCTACATGTGTCGCCAAATATTTCCTATAGATTTGAGGTTTGTGTGTCTGCAGAACTGACACGGAGTTACTGGGCATTGCAGTGGAATTTCAGTGAGGCTTGGTCAGGAACACTGAAACGCTTTGGGCAACAGACACACAGTACCCTGCTCTCATTCCTGTGCAAGGGTTCCACTACATCCATGTTTCAGGAGCAT